>JAEQBH010000888.1:0-227216 GCA_016808115.1 Tetrastigma voinierianum | reverse complement strand
AAGGTATAATAGAAACAAAGGGTTTCTATCTTCCACATTCAAAATGAAAGATCTTGGACAAGTTGATACCATTTTGAATTTATCAAGTGAAAGAAATAGTGGGGGTTATGTGCTAAATCAATCACATTATATGAGAGAAAGTTCGAATAAATTCGAGTCACTTAAATATTAAAGTTAATACCCCATTTTAGTCAAGTATTAAGCTTGTCAAGAATGATGGAAACAATTGCACAACTTGAATATGCAAGTGCTATTAGTGAATCTAATGTCACATAACACATGTCTCTGAAGACCCGGACATTACATTTGCGGGTTAGTAAGCTAAGAAGATTTACTAGTAACCCGAGTGTTGATCACTGGAAGGCCATTGGTAGAGTTTTTGGTTATCTTAAGAAAACTAAAAATCTTGGCTATATTATTCAAAGTTTCCCGCTATTTTGGAAGGATATACCGTCTGAGTTGGATGCTCCCGGAGTTTAGGAGAAAATAAGTCTACATCGGGTTGGGTGTTTACTTTAGGAGGAGGTGCAATTTCTTGGAGATCCAAGAAACAAACTTGCATTACACACTCTACAATGGAATCAGAATTTGTTGCCTTAGCGGAAACTGGAAAAGAGGCTGAGTGGATAAAGGATTTTCTCTTAGAAATTCCTTTGACTTCAAAAATTGTATCATCCATATCTATACATTGTGATAGTCAAGCCACTCTAGCCCGTGCTTATAGTGAAATATATAATGGGAAGTCTAGACATATAAGTCTTAGACATGATTATGTGAGGAAATTAATTAAAGATGGAATTATTTCCCTCACATATATTAAATCAAGTGAAAATTTAGCAGATCCGTTTACCAAGCCTCTCGCAAGAGACTTAGTAAGATCAACATCTAGAGGGATGGGGCTAAAACTTCTTGATTAAATAATCCACCAATGACAGCAACCCAACCTAACACTATAAACTAAATAGTTTTAGGTTCAAAGGGTACAAACAAGTCATTGATTTGTGGAGAAGTTTTCAGCACTGAATAAATATAGCCCTATCTAAAGATACAAGGTCTTTGATTTGTTGCGAGTATGAGGGTTGAGTAAACTCAGCTCTGCAATAGAGAACAGTCCTCGGGACAAAATATCTCAAATGTAACAAAGATTAGGAAGAAATTCACCTATGTGAACTTAAGTGGTGCCACCTCAAATGGGAGTAAGGAGTTTCTCTCTAAAAAGTTCATAAAATAGGATGAGCACATAATAATTAAAAGTGCTAAGTGAGTATAGTGTGGAATATAAGAACCTATGATATTTATGTGTGTGGTGTCAGGTTTTATCACAAGGAATAAGCGGTTGAGCTTTTAAGCTACCTGAGATTTTGGCCAGACACCTTGTAATGCCCCACATTAAGGTAAAAGTTCATCTCGAAAGATACCTCTTTGTATTCATAAGCGTTGTTTGAGTCACGGAAAGAATAATATTTTTATATTTGAACAGAGTGGGGACTGTTAGAGTTTTGTTCAAATATAGCGTTTTGTTTAAATTATTCACTTGTTTTGTTATTTGAATTTAAAGGGGAGTAGTTATTTGAAAAAAAAAAAAAAAAAAAAAGGAGGCAGTTTTTGTGAAACAATACAATCAAAAGATATGTTTTTTCATTAACAAGTGTATTTGTTATTATAAATACTTTGTTTTTAATATGAAAAAAAAAAACAAGAAATCTATTCTTTCTATTATTTCCAGACATCTCTTAAAAGTGTTCTTCATTCCTAAAGTGAATTTTCACCTTTTGCTTGGTGCAAATTCACAAAGGCTTGTCATATCCTAGAAGCGATTTGTTAGAGACCCAAAGCAAAACTCTTAGGAGAGGGGACAAATAACGCTTTAGGAGCGTATTCATCGTGGTTTTAAATCATCTTTGTATATTTTCTAAGATGATCATAGTCAGTGGATCACAATCCGGGGATGTCAATTATCGTAAAACCGATCTCTGAACTCTGTTTGCAATAAGATTAATGTCGATAATACGTTCGATCAGTGTTATTGAGATGTAACGTGTTGCAATGCAGTGACACTCAATACCGATGCATGATTGTGTGAAATTCTGTCGTATTCTGATTGGACACTCAAAGCGTGTAATTACTCTTCGCGGGGGAAATACGATGCTGGTGCTTCCTCGAATGTCTCAATCGACTTGTTCACCTGATATAAGCTCAGAGTTCTCCGTGCATGCTGTCGGATCGAATCCTGAATCTCTTAGTCGTTCTAACATGTGACATATAAATCCCTGTTCTATAAATATCATGCTATATTGTTACTTTCAGTGTGATCCAATCTAGGTTATATAAATATCCATCAACATTAATATTAATGCTATATATGAAATTAATCTGGCTGAACATACACATTAGACTTCCTACATCTGATGCATAAGGAGTCCTCTTCATTGCCTGAATTTCCAAATCACCTTTAGGGCATTAATTGAGACTAAATTTGTCTCCTTTAGTGACAAGGGTGTCAATTGGTTTACAACTTTGTATGCCAAATCTTTTAAGTACCTTATCGATATATGTTGACGTATTCAAAAATAGATTTATTCAAAGTTTGTCAGTTAGTTTCCTATTATATAGGATAAGTTGTTATTTTATTCTTTCAGATGTAAATATTATAAATACAGTGTATTAGGGCTATGTATAAAATTATTGAAAAGAGGGATAACAATCATTTTCATTATGTTCAATGTTATTTTTTCTCTACCTCCTAGTTTATGCTTTTATGGTATTAGAGCCGAGAAGCATACATTAGTTGAAAAAGAGATGGCTACCCCAGGAGTAAGCGGCGACAATGGTTCAGATGTCTCTTCTAAGAACACTCGACCTATCGCCACAATTACTCCCATTGCCTTATCGGAAAATTCATTATCTCTTCAAATAACTTCATTGAGTGAATGGAATTTTTTCTCTTAGTCATGGTTGTTCAACTAGTTGTGTAAGCGAAATTAGGATATCTTGATGGCTCACTTAAACAACCAGAAAGCACAGATCCATCATTCTCTACGTGGCATATAACTAATTCTATGGTAATCTCTTAGCTCATAAATTCAATGGAAAACTCATGGCGAGTTTATCTTCTTTATCCTGGCCCAAGGCTATTTGGGATCATAGTCACCATAGCTTACTCAGATCTTAAGGATTCGCCTCAGATGTTTCATCTCCGCACAAAGTCTCGCAATCTACTTCAAGGTGATCTCATTGTTAAACAATATTTTAACAACCTAACTAAAGTATGGCAGGACTTAGATTTATTCACCCCTCAGAATTGGTCCGGGCCCATTGATGCTGCTCTCTATCGTCAAATTCTGACTCCTGAACATATTTATGACTTCTTGGTTGGCCATGATCGTTCCCTTGATGAAATCCACGGAGCCGCTACCTAGTCTCGATGAGATATTTGCTGAGGTTCATCGTGAAGAAAGCCCTAAACAAGTGATGTTGGGTTCTACCTCACCATCGTTCGAGTCTTTTGCACTTGCTGCTCATCCTTTTGATACTTGCACCAAAATAAAGAACAAGCAATGGTGTGATCACTGTCAGCGACCATACCATACCAAAGCCACTTGCTGGAAGTTACATGGGAAGCCCGATGATCGGGTTCCATGTCACCTTCATGGCAATAATTGTAAGGGTCTGCATGCTGCTTCTAAACCTGATTCTAACTCTGCCTCTAACATGCCTTTCTCCAAAGCTCAACTAGATCATCTTAACAGGTTTTTTGCCGGTACCCCGACCTCGTTAATGACTCATGGCATTGCCTTATCTTCTCTTACCAACTCGGCTATTCTAGGTGAACCTTGGATCATAGACTTTGGTACCTCTGATCATATGACGGGTATCCGTTCATTTTTCTATAATTATTCTTCCTATAATGGTGATCAAATGGTAAAACTGCGGATGGTTCTTTTACTCCTATTGCTGGTTTTGGCACTATTTGGCTTACTGCTGCATTTTACTCGTCTAATGTTCTACATGTGCCTAAATTGTCTTGTAATCTGCTTTCCATCAATAAGGTGACTGCTGACTAGAACTGTATAGTTAATTTCTCACCTCATTTTTGTCTTTTTCAGGACCAACTATAGGGTCAGACGATTGGAGTGCTAAGATTGTTTCGGACTTTACTATTTTATGCGTGGTCTTTCGTTCATGAGTGTTGTCATGTGGTCTTTGGTTCGCCAGTCTTCTAGTGGGTCATCGAGATCATGCTCGGCTTCATTTCTGGTCTTGGTCACCCAAGTTTTTGTTATATGCGTTGTTTATTTCTGTCTTTATTTTCAAATAATGACACGTTTACGTGGGAAATTTGTTTGCTAGCTAAGCATACTCGTGTTTCTTTTTCTATTCAAAACTATTGGCCTTCTAGGCCGTTTTCGCTTATTCATAGCGATTTGTGGGGACCTTCTCGTGTTACATTTATCTCAAATGAAAGATGGTTTAATTCTTTTATTGATGATCATTCTCGTGTTAGTTAGGTTTATCTTTTACAGTGATAAGTCATAAATTCCTAAAATTTTTGAAAATTTCTATGCTATGATTCATACCCAATATGACACAAATATTCAAATTCTTAGAATAGATAATGGTACAAAATATTTCAATTATGTTCTTGGAAATTTTCTTCTTAAAAAGGGCATCCTTCATCAAAGTTCATGTGTCCAAACACCCCAACAAAATGGTGTCTCTGAACGTAAAAATAGACATCTTTTTAAAATAGCTCTGTCACTTTTGTTTATCCCAATGTTTCCCCGAATGTTTTTGATTACGATGCTTTGATGCTTTTAACTTTTCTAATTAATGTGCCATCCTAAACTTTAAAATTTCAAACATACTTATCACGTATAAGTCTTTTTCCTAATGCCTGATCTTTTGAACTTGATTTGTGTTTGATTTTTGTTATATGTCATTTGCATGATGTTAATTGTAGCAAACTTGATCCTAGGTCTTACAAGTGTGTTTTTCTTGGTTATTCTACCCTTCAAAAGGGGTATAAATGCTATTCATTTGAAAAACAAAAATATTTTATCTCCATGGATGTGTCGTTTCTTGAAAATCAATTTTATTTCCCCACAAATTAGCCTCAGGGGGAGATTTTCCAGGATTTGGTTATTTATTTAGATTTTTGGGAATAGTTTGAACCAATAGGATAAACCTACTACTTATCAAAAAGTTTTTAATTTAAATAAAGTTTATGATTTAAATCATGATTAGGAATATTTTTGGACTGAATATCCTACTTTTATGGACCCAATATCTAAAAATCAACCTACTTTTGTGGACTCAATATTTGAAAGTCAGCCTCCACCTCATTCTCCTCCTTTAGAAAATTCAAGTCCTAAAAATACTCTTGATTCCAACTCAAATAATCCAACTCAAATCACTCTAGAGTCACCAAATAATATCCCATAAAATCCTAACCATACAGAAATAATCTCACCTACTCTTTTACCAACCTAACAACTTATTGAACCTTTTGCACATACCTACTGTAGAAGAAAGACTGCCTATAAACAAGATGATATAGAGCACCTTGTACACCAAGAATCTGACTCGGCAAAAGGTAATGTTTTAGATTTGATGAGTTGGTATTCTATTATACAAGAGTAGATTAGAAGTTGTACTCAGCACCCATATCAAGTTTCTTGGATATTCCCATTTGTCTAAACCGGTCACGGGTTTTGTCCTCATCTTTCTAAGTACAATTCAAACAGCATTGAGCTCTACAAAGCCGGTGAGTGGAAAGCTGCAATCTTTGATGAGATGAATGCCTTAGAGAATAATGAAACATGGGAGATTGTTAATCAACCAAGAGGGAAATCAACTGTAGGGTGTAAGTGGGTATTCACTGTGAAGTACAAGGCAGATGAATCCATTGAATGCTACAAAGCAAGATTAGTAGCAAAAGGTTACCCTCAAACATACGGGATAGATTATCAAGAGACCTTCGCACTAGCGGCTAAGATCAACACCATTCGGGTTCCACTGTCCTTAGCTGCAAATTTAGATTGGCCCCTACAACAACTTGATGTTAAGAATGCATTTCTTAACAGTGATCTCAAAGAAGAAGTCTACATGGAACTACCACCTGGTTTCATTTCCGAAAGAAAAGGATGGTAAAGTTTTTCGTCTCAAGAAAGCTTTGTATGAATTAAAGCAATCACCATGTGCATGGTTTGATCGCTTTACCAAAGCCATTAGGCAACACGACTATAAACACGCTCAGGCTGATCACACTTTGTTCTACAAACTACTCGGTAAGAAGATAACAATTCTGATTGTGTATGTAGATGACATAATTGTTATTGGCAATGATGTAGGTGAAATCAAAAGTATCAAAAGTAAGCTAGCTCTTGACTTTGAAATGAAGGATTTAGGGAACCTACAGTATTTCTTGAAAATAGAAATAGCTAGGAACAAGAATGGAATTTCAGTTTCACAAAGAAAGTATGTGCTAGATCTACTTAAAGACACTGGTATGATGGGTTGTAAGCCGGTCGATACACCTATGGATGCTAATGTTAAACTTGACAACAAAGAAGATGATCAACCAGTTGACAAGGGACACTATCAATGACTTATTAGTAAGCTTATTTACTTATCTCACACAAGGCCAGACATTGCTTTTGTAGTAACTTGTGTAAGTCAATTCATGCATTCTCCTTCAAAGAGTCATCTTGATGCTGTCAACTGAATTTTGAAGTATTTAAAAGGGAATCCAAGAAAAGGTCTAATGTTTAAGAAGAATGCAACAAGAGATGTCGAAGTCTACGTAGATGTAGATTATGCTGGTTTAGTGATGATTTGTCAATCTACATTAGGATATTGTTCATATGTTTGGGGCAATCTTGTGACTTGGAGAAGTAAGAATCAAACTGTAGTTTCGGAAGTAGCACTGAAGTTGAGCTCAGATCCATAGCCCTCAGAATTTGTGAGGTTATTTGGTTAAGAATGCTCTTGAACGAATTGAAAATTAAGGTTAATGTGCCCCTGAAGGTCTATAGCGACAATAAGGCAACAATCTCAATTACTCATAATCCAATTCATCATGACTGAACTAAACACGTTGAAGTAGACCGACACTTCATCAAATAAAAAATTGACAATGGAACACTAAGTGTGATCTATGTATGCCAACTACTCATCAAACAGTCGACATACTCACAAAGGCTTTGTTTAAGCCAATGTTTGTGAAAATGATAGACAAGTTTGGAATGTACAATCTGTACTATCTAGCTTGAGGGGGAGTGTGGACTTATTCAAAATTAGATTTATTCAAAGTTTGTTAGTTAGTTTTGTAACATCTCAAATTATATCCTAGTATTTTTATGATATGTTTAGGGTATAATAAAAGTCAAATTTGTATTTTTCGGAAATTAAGTGATAAGTGTGAAAAAGGATATAATCGGATTTATTAAAGAAGTAAAGGTGATAATGGTAAATTGTTAAATTAGGGACTTAAGGGACGTGTAGAAAAGTTGTAATACTATTGGACCTGATTAGTGTTTTGCAAATGAAATAAACATGGAGAACTAAAATGCAAAAAGGAAAAATTGGGCCAAATCCCATAAGACAACAAGTTGTCTTTTAGATTGGGAATTTCCCATTTTGGGCTAAGATAGAGAGAGAGAGCTAGGGCATACGGTTTAGGAGAAGAAGTCGTTCTTAGGACATAACTTTCTCATCTTTGAGGTTTTTCTTGATCAGTAAAGGAAGGAAAGAAAAGAAGAAGGAGAAAGGGGAGAAGAAAATAGAGAGAGCTAGGTTGAAGTCTTTCAAGAGAATCAAGGTTAGGAAACTATCATAACTCCTTCTTTGTTTATGTGTGTGTTAGGAAAACCCTAACTCTTCCATAAATGTGTTTTTGGTTGGCTTGAGTGGGGTTTTATGATTTGGTTTGAATTTGTTTTGTTTTGGATTGTGTGTGTCCAGTGAAATAGGGCAAAAACGCCTCATTTCTGTTATAACCCAACGCCTCTCCGCCTAGGCGAAGGAGTGCTCACCTAGGCGAAACTCTTTGCCTAGGTGAGAGGTCTGTCCGCTTCTGCCGAACTGAGGCCCTCTTGACCCTCTTTACAGCTCTTACATCTGCTCAGCTTTGGGCGAAGGGATTGTAGCCTCAACAGGAGACACAAATCTTCTTGGGTTTGCTCTTGCCTCTTCTCTGCCTGTTTTGCTTTCTATTTTTATAAAGCCTAAACGAATGTTATAAATACTAGTATAAAAAGCTCTAAAACACATATAATTGTAGGCCTGCTTAAGACAAGATAGTGAATGAATAGGCACATCACGTACAGATGCGACAACACTTTTGTTTCACATGTGTGATCCGCGTCCCGATTGTAGTGCTCGACACTCTGACCGTATTACAAGCACGTCTGTCTAATGCTTTGACACTTTTGTTCAATACTGTACCGTACATTCGGGTACCTATTGTGCTATGTCCCTCTCATTCATTGTTATTGGTCTATGCAGGCAAACATTTATATGATAAGTATCTAAATAATGAACCATAAGAAAACAAAAGCAATCAGCCCTGATACTAAGGCTTATCTCAGTTTTGTCCTGTAGTGTACCTACGGGTACCTTCTAATATAAAACTTATGTTATGTACTCCTAGAGGAGATTGAACATTCTGATATGTGAATTATTTTACATATCACGCATTCAGGATACCACAAGTGGAAATTCGTATATATTGTTTTCGCTAAGTTTGAAGCTTAGCACCGGTGTTTCATCTATGTAGGTACTAAAGAAGTCGTCAGGGACATCTCGTACTTGCTAGGGCCAACACAGCATTAGGAGTCCTTCTGAAGTATGTCCCCGAATTGGTTTTTGTTGTAATAAAATGTAAACGTGATATTTTGGAGATAGTGCAACTTGTGTTAATACAAGTAGTTGGACTCAAGCATATATGTACATGACAATTTAAACACCACTATGGTGGTAGTTTTACAAGTTTATGTCTTCTTGGATATATGCTTGAAATGGGCCTACAAATGTCAGGTTAATGGTTCTATGTTCTGTGTGATGTCCCCTCACTTGACGCAGTCGAGGGAAGAGGCGTTACAAGTTTCCTATTATATAGGAATAGATAACAATCTTTTTCATTCTATTCAACAATGTCATTTTATCTCTACCTCCTGGTTTATGCTTTTAATATAGCCCTTTTGTGATAATCCAAGAATACCCCAAGAGCGATCCTAGTGTATCTTAATCCCTAATACAAAAGAGGCGTCACCAAGATCTACAATCTTAAAATTATTTGATAGAAATCTCTTGATTTTGTGCAATAAGCTATATCATTAGTGGCAAGCAGTATGTCATCAACATACAAAACCAGGAAGATGTGCTTTCTCCCACTGAACTTGTGGTATACACATTCATCCACCATATTTATCTCAAGACCAAATGAGACTATCACTTGATGAAATTTGTAGTACCACTGACGGGAAGCTTTCTTAAGTCCATAGATAGATTTATTTAGTTTGCAAACCATTTTCTTGGGTCTTTGGACACAAAGTTTTCCGGTTGCACCATATAAATTGTTTTGTCAATGTTGTCATTGAAAGAAACGCTGTCTTTACATCCATATGATGTAACTTAAGATCAAAATACGCAACAAGTGCCATTACAGTTATGAAAGAGTCTTTCGTTGAAATTTGGGAGAAAGTTCTTTAAAATCAATGTCTTCCTTTTGAGTAAAGCCCTTAGCAACAAGATGTGCCTTATATCTCTCCACATCACCTTTCAAATCCCTCTTGGTTTTAAATATCCATTTTGCAGCAATGGGTTTTAGCACCTTTAGGTAATGAGACTGAATCCCGAAACATCATTGTCTTGCATGGACTTGTACTCCTCATTCATGGCATCAATCCACTTTTGAGAATCAAAGCTTTGTTTTGCTTGATGGAAGTTGATGGGATCATCTTCCATCATATTGATTTCATCCTCATGCTCTTGGAGAAAAACTACATAATCTTCTGAATTAGTCTTTCTCCTTTCTCTTGTGGATCTCCTTAGTGACATTTGTTCTTAAGGTTGTTGAATTTGTTCTTTATGAACGATATCCTTATTTGGAATAGGGATTTTCTCATTCTGTATGGGAATCCTAATCAACATTGTCTTGATCCAGATTCGTTTCTTGATCAATGACAGGAATAAGAACCTGCACATAGTTAAGAGTAATAGAAGGATGTTTGTCCCTTTTAATATAGACTAAAAACCCCTCAAAATTCACATAGTTGTAAGAGCCTTACATTTCTGCATGCTGTCACTTTGGATAAATTTGTTTTATAAAATATTTTCTTTCGAGAAAGGTTCATTATTTAAAAATAGGGTTTAGTCTATGACTCTTTGCAATTACAAGTCATACAAGTAATTAAAATCTGAATGTAAGTCCAGGTATCATTCCCATAGAGATTGGCAACGAATTAAAGATCAACTACCCCAACTACTAAAATTCCATACTATTTGGACTAAGAACTCAAAAGAGAAGTTGTATCTAGAAAAATAAAGGTTCTAGACTATTAACTACTGTTTAACTAAGCTAAAACAAATTAAATGACTAAAAATAAATCGTAACTAAAATGCTGGACTGAATCAGTTTCCTGTGAGAAACGAAAACTATCAGTGAATTACAATGAAGCGATTCGATTCTACTAAAATATTACTGCGACATGTATGGATCTGGATTTTGTCCATGATTTCCTAAATTTTAGATTGGATTTCTCATATTCCCTTTGGTTGGATACCCGCGCAGCTTCTCTGAAGACGAGATCAAATCCCGGCTACTTGTATTCCCAATCCTCACCCAAGGTTGGTGTTTTTCTTCTCGATACTTCACACCCATTTCTTGGCGACGGATCTTTTGCATTTCTTTCTCAGGATTTTCGCAAAGTTTCTACCACTTAAAAGGTGGCTCAACCTCCAGATCTATTGGGTCATTCTATTCCCTTGATTAGATCTCAGCTAACACGGGGTTAAGAATTTGCCTTTAGATTGAGGTGAACTCTCTGATCATTTATATTGTTAAATACTCCTCCAACTTCAATTATGAGCGAATGGGGATTTGTAAATCAGACGCTCAAAGCTCGGCGGTTAGTCAATGGTAGTCTAGCATACCCGAGAAAGAATGCTCGCTCTCGGGAATCTCCGTATCACGTGTCAGTGAGAGGGCATCACGGATATTAGAGCAAGCTACATTCCCTCAAGCGGTATTCGGGGTACTACTAGTGGGAACTTATCAATTAAAAAGCGACACCATCTGTAATCTGAACTAAATAAGTTTTTCCAAATTTATCTTTGGAAGCGTGACTAAATATGAAGTCAAATCCAGTAGTGATATCAGGATACTACATTCACGAATTAAGTGGGTACCGATCACGTCTAATAACCTTAATTGCAATAAAAGCGAGAAAGAAATGAATTCAAATTTGTCTGAATTTCATAAATTTTAAAGGTAGTAATTTTAAGAAAATAACGACAAAACTACGACTCCACTCGTTTACGAACGGTTCGCGATTCAAATCAGAGAAAAATTAACTAGCCAAAATCTACTCTAAACTATACACCGAGTTCCTCTCCTTTCCCCCTTTTTTGGGTAGTGAAGAAGGAAGCTACTTTACTATTCTAATACTGTCTATTTATACTGTCAAAAGAAATTGGGTCGAATCCCCAAAAAGCTCCAGGTGGAATTTCCAAAGAAAAAGCCCAGCTCACTGTCTTATATCGCGACCTCAAGTTGATGTCGCGACATGGATTTCTCTTGATTGCTCGTGATCAATCCGACCTGCGTTGTTAACATTTGCCTTGATTTCTTGCAACTACTTGGATCAATGGTCGTGACATCGTTTGTAGTCACGACCTTATTTGCTCAGTGTTTCTCTAGTGTTGATGTCGCGACCACAGTTTCATGTCGCGACATAGTTGTCTTTCTCTTCTTGCTGCTCCTGAGTTGCGACCTTAGTTTTAGGTTGCGACCACCTTTCTGTTTGTAGGATAACTTCATGTTGTGACTTTCTTTTCCTGGTCGCGATTATGTTGGTGGTCTTCTGCCTTCACAGGTTTCAATTTTATGTCGCGACCTCATAGTGATGTCGTTACCTCTTTTGCTCCCCCTTTCTTTTCTTATGGTTGCAACCTCAGTTCTTTATTGCAACCAATTTCCTCCTTCCCACTTTTATTCCAGGTCGCGACCTCAAGGTGATGTCGCGACCTTGATTTCTTCTGCTAAGCTCTTCTTCGAGTTGCGACCTTTAAAAAGGTAGTGACATCGTTTGATCCTCGATTTGTAAATGAGTCGCAACCGGTTTCTTTGTAAAAGGGCTTTGGTTTGGCCCAGTTGCGACCTCGCTTTCAACCTCTATTTTTGGTTGCAAACTTGAGTCTCTGTTTATCATGCGATGCTCCAGTGGTGTCGCGACGCGAACCTTTCATTTAAAAACTAGTTGCAACCATTTACTGCAAATACCTCTCTTGTGGTTTCATTTACGATCCTGTCGCGACATGGTAATATTTGCGACCTGATTATATTCAATTGGCGTCGCGACATCGGTGTGATATGAGCCTCTCTTTTGTTGCCTTGGTCATCCCGGTCCACGACCTCGATCTTCAGAAGTCTCGGCTAAGCTTCATGTCGCGGCCTCAGATTTAGTTAGGCTTGATTCTGCTTATAAATTTGGTCTCTTATAGTTTCTTTGAGATTTTAGCTTTTCTTTGTATTTTTCTGCAAAATTAATTTTAATAAAATATCCATATTTCTACATACAAATCAACATTTATCTTATAATATGCTTTCGAGAAAAAATGGTTAAATCTAATGAGTTTTTGGACTCATCAAAATCCCCAAAACTTAAAATTTTGCTTGTCCTCAAGCAAAGAAAAGAAAGAATTGTTTGTCCTCAAACTAATAAGCTTAAAATCTTTAAGGACATTTTTTCTATTTGATCTTTCTTATTTCACCTTAAACTAGGAGATATCGACATCATTTTAAGTTTAGGTTTCGATTCAAGAATAGAAATAGATGCCTTCTATCATAAATTTCTTGATGAAATAATGTATTTAAATAGTTTATTAAACCAAGTCTTGTTAAATGTGTGTGTAGGAGTCTTCAATCCTTTCATCTTCATGTTGAATTTAGATTTAATCTTACAGGAGTTTCCTTATTTATTGGTCAAAGTTGCCAAACATTTTCATATTGATCTCCTTAATGTAGAGTAAATTCAACCTTGAGATCAATGAGGTCTTTCAGGGCATAATGTTGAGAACTTAGGTAATTGGGTAGATAATGGGAAAATTTAAGTTTCAAATCACCCAGTTTCCACCTTTTCTCTATGCTTGTTGCCTTCAGCTTTCACCCTTTTTCTTCTTTGTACTTATTTGATTCTCAGCAATCTTGAGTGAGTTCATCTTTTAAATTCTTTTATGGAATCTTAATTTCCATATACACTTTATTCAGACCAGTTCTTTTTCTTGACTCTGTACATACGTTTTCTAAGAGTTTAGGGAATGGTGGGTTTTGTCTTGCTAGGCTTTCTATCACTCTTAGAGAACTTTGGGTTAGCAACTCCCATACCAGGTTGGTATTAGGGTACTAAATTGTTAAAAACACCCCCTACGAGGCTTAATTGTTCAAGGAAATAGCCCATAGAATAAAACTTATTCCCTTTTTCCAAAATTTACGCTTCTTCACTTCTTCTCCTCATACCTTGTAACATTTGGAAATATTTTTCCCCCAAACTTGTTTCTTCCTTTATAGTGGACTTGTTCTATCTTTGAAACTTTGGATAATTTAGGCTCTACCATGCGAGTTTATTGCAAGGAATGGAATTTAGGTTTCGATTCTTGTTTATTGAAAATAAGGCTTATTTGCTCAAATCAAGGAACTAGAGGATATGCTTTAGCATATATTGAGGAGTAGGCTTGGAAAAAGCTCAAGCGCGCCAAGGATGGCCTCTATCACTTCTTGTTGATTTGTTTTACATAAGATTTCGCCTCGATCAATATCCTAACAAGTTCTAGGACTATGGACTCTCAATCCGTTTCCCGGAAAGGCCTTCCTAATTCCTCTCAAAGTTTCGTGAGTTTTGTTTACCAAGTGTATTAATTCTTCAAGACTTGTACTTATTCACTTTGTCTACTTACATTATTTGACAAGTATTTTGTTCCATCGCGATAACCATTTTCCCATTTTAATCTAATAAATTTAAACAATGCATCTTTGCAACTCCTAATTTCCAGTTTACTAATCTAAGCCCTTCTTTTTCCTGCAATTTTGTTCTTGGGAAAGAAAAGAATTGTTTATTTGATCCTTGCATAGACAAGGAATTTATTCTTCTTATGAAATTTTCTTGTGAGACACAAAATTTCGGTATATCAGTGTGAATAAAAACGCTAATTTGTAAGTCAACTAGAATTTTATTCAAATATCAAAACATTTCAATATTGTACAATCTGCTTTCTCTACAATTAAGACTATAACTAAATTAGAGAAAAACTATCCATTTCTTGATCTAAAACTCATCTTCCCTCCGAAGGTTGTAGCTTCTGCTTCATTTGGTTCACCAGACCTTGAGCTCTTCAGGAATTGATTCGAATTTGTTAACAAAAGTTGTGCAACAACTTTGCGCCCTTCCCTCCTTTTTTTCTTTGGAGCTTCTACGGATGATGGGTTCTAATTAGCCCTTCTTCAATTCCTTCCCATTATCCACTCTCTTGATTACCGTTTTATGGAGTAATGAATGGAATTGGTTTGTTTCCGACTCCATTCATTCCATAAGCTCTGTGTTTGCAGCCTTGGAACTCATCTCTTTCTCTCATTCTCCTTTCTCTTCATTCTCTTTGTTTATTTTCCCTTTGTTTTCCCATCCTTTTATAGTGATTTTGCGCCTCTTGAGAACTACAAGGCTATTTATTCTTTCTTTAGATTTCCGAAGAATGAATTAAATTAAGTTCTCGGATTTATACATTCTTTGCTATTTCCAACAGAGGTTTTGGGAATTTTGTGAGGAATTTTGTTCGTTTCATCTTGGAGTTATTAAATTCTCTTGAATTATTCTCTTTGAAACTGAGCAGAATAAACCAATTCGTTTAATCAAGACATTGGTTTCTGTTTCTGCAATAATAACAATTTATTTTAGAAGTTTTGAATGAATGATGCAAAACTGGAAGGGTTAATATGAATTGGACCGACTTTGAAATTGGAGTGGACTTTTGGCTCAATTCATTTCACGTCATCAAATTTTTAAGCCTTTTAATTGATGATTTTATTTTCAAGGAATCTATTTTAATCTTTGGAATTACCTAAAATGAAAGGTTTTAAAAAACCTATTTTATTGAATTTTGGATTATTAAAGTCGCCTTCGGAGTTTTTGTTGCGACTTGAAATGTGGTCACGACAAGGGAATGGATGTCACGACCTACTCTTTTCTATTTTATTGTCTCCACATCCAGCATTCTTGGTTGTAACTTTTGGATTTAAAGTTACGACCATAATTCCTTTGGTCTCCTAAACAGAATTAAATTCAACCCAATTTAAATTTATTCAAATCCAATCAAGACAACTACAACTCAATTCAATCTTTCATCATGCAAATATTCAACAAAATCTTCCTTTATCTACATCGTATTCAAAAAATTTAAGCACGGAACAAAATAAAATTCCCCGAACTTTCAATCTTGCCTGCTCGAGACAAAATTTAAATAACATCAAGAAGAGTATATTGCCCCTTTTTGTCTCTTACCGATTCGGATTTGATTGAATATCTTCTCCCTTTGCACATCTTTCATTGTCATAAAACTAACAAAAATATTTTCCTACTCTTGTTAAATATGAATCAAATTACCTGAAAGCTATTAGAAATTTAAACCACCAAAAATTATAAGCTATAGCAAGAAAAACTTCAAAACAAGCCCAGTGGATTGCATTCCACAAAAGCTACTCAATTTTTGGTCTTTAGGCGGACTTCTTCTTTTGCCATAGTTAATTTTCTTCAGAATTTTCTCATTTAGAACAAAGAGTCATTCACTCTGATTGCCTTCTCTAAGGTAGTGCTTTAATCTTTGACCATTAACTTTGAATTCCTCGCGATTCTTTGGTTCTAAGTGTCCCTTTGCCCCAAATTGTGTGCTTGATACTGCGTATATGGTCTCCATTTGGATTTAAGCTTTCTGGGGAAGAGTCTTAGTGCAGAGTTGAATAACGGGACCCCGATCTCACCGCCTTAGATTCCCTCCTCAAAGTCGTTGATCATGCTATTTTTTTTTGTTTTTATCTTTGTGGAGTGGCACTATCATAGGCTTCATTCCTCGACTCTTCCAATTCATTTTAATTTTGGGCCAGCCTTTCTTCTTTATGACATTGAAATCAAAATTTAGCTTCTTGATGGCCACATAGCTTTATAATCTAGCTCGAGGTGAATGTGAGTTTTCAAGACAAGCTTGTATGGGACATTCAATGGGGTTTCAAAGCAGTCTGTATGCCCGAGTGCATCATCAAGCAGACCAATCTCTTATCTTTGGAACTTACAGTCTTTTCAAGAATTTTCTTTATCTCTGGTTGGAAATTTCGGCTTGCCCATTTGTGCGAGGTGACTGACTCTGTCATGTTTGATACATATAACCCATGAGTTTGGCCAAACACCTTATTTACCAAAATGTCCCTCCATCAACGATTAGTTACGGGTGTCCCAATCTGCGAGAATATTTCTTTGTAAAAATCCCTAAGCTGTATTGGCACATCATTCTTAGAATGACTCTTGCCTCGACCCGTTTGATATAATCCACAGGTTAGAATGTGTATATGTTTCCAAATGGCGGAAAGGCCCATCAAAATCTATCCCCATACATCAAACAATTTACCACGGATACCTTGCAAGGCATTTCATGCCTTTTGATATTTCCCATTCTTTGGCGTGATCACATAACCACCCATTCAAAACGGTCCTTGAAAATATTAGGCCGGTAAAATCATTGGAGAATTTTGTGAAGTACATTTTATCTCACAAAATGTCCTCCATATGGTGATGCATGACATTCTTGTAAAAATCTTTAGCACTCTGTCGCGCACATCTCCTTATAATCAGATCAGCTCCTCTTTAAATAGTAATGGAATTGTCGGATATAATCACCTGCTGATCGGTCAACCAGCTTTTTCTTTCTTGTCTATGCAGATGCAGTGGCATAATTCCACAAGCTAAAGTTCACTAATATCGACGCCTGAGGTGATTGGGTAGCCAGTGGAATAAGCACTCATTTGGAAATTTTCTGTTATTTCTCTTTCTTCTTCTTATCTGATGGGTTTCTCCACTCTTGACTAGTGATCGGCTATCACATTGTCCACTGACCTTTCTAACTTGTCTTTTATTTCTAAATCAAATTCACACCTTAACAATACCCACCTGATTAGTCTTGGCTTTGCTTCTTTCTTTGCCATTAGATGCCAATTCTTTGCATGAAGTCGGTGTGTATAATAACATGGGACCCCAAAATGTATGGCTTAAAATTTTCACATGCAAATACTATCGCCATCATCTCTTTTTCAATAGTAGAGTAATTTTCCTGAGCTTCATTGAAGGTTTTGCTGGCATAGTATATGCCGCCGGAACACCTTTTAGAACTACGTCGTCTGAGCTCCCATTGCAAAATCAACGGCATCCCTTGATTTCAAATTCTGCGTTTCCAATTTGGTTTTGCCATGATGGGAGCTTGACTAGTTGGTTGATTTCTTCCCGAAAATTATGGCGGGATTTATCAAAATAGAACTTAGTATCCTTTTCGGCAATCTTGCATAGTGGTCTACCAATTTTTTGAAATCTCGATAAATCTTACGTAAATCGACATGTCTAAACTTCTCCTTTTGACGGTAGTGGGTGGCATTAAATTTCTTATAGTGGAAACTTTTACTTGGTCGACCTCCCAGCCTGTGCTGCTGAAATCATGTGCCGAATGATTCATACGTAACCATAAAATGGCATTTTTCCCAATTCAGAGCTAGATTATTGTCCTTGCACCTTTAGTCTGTCCCCAAGTTATACGAGACCTTGTTCAAAAGCTGGATCCATACCAGCACAATAAAAATCATCCACGAAGATCTCCGCAACCTTACGCTAAATCGGAAAATATAGACATCCGCTGCATCTTTGGAAGGTACGGAGCATTACACAAACGAATGGCATTCTCCTAAAAGCAAAGTACCAATGGACATGTAAAGTGGTTTCTCCTGATCCTTGATTGCAATAGCGAATTTGGTTATATCGAATATCCATTAAGAAAACAAAAGTGAGGTGTCCTGCCAATCTATCCGACATCGATCAATGAAGAAGCGAGGAAAATGATCCTTTCTTGTTCGCCGATAATGGGTTTTACATGGTCAATACACACCCTCCATCACAATCCGCGGTTCTTGTAGGAATCAGTTCATTCTTTTCATTTCTGATCACAGTGAATCCACCTTTCTTGGGAACCACATGCACTGGGCTCACCCAAGAACTATCTGATATAGCATATATAAAACCTGCATTTAACCATTTAAAAACTTCTTTTCTAACAACTTCTTTCATCACTGGGTTCAGCCTCCTTTGATGCTCAATAGAAGTTTTTGCATTATCATTCAGCAATATTTTGTGCATGCAAATGGAGGGGCTGATACCCTCAGATCCTCAATTGGCCAAGCAATTTCTTCCTTGTATTTTCTCAGAATTTCCAACAACTTCTGTTCTTGACTTAGGTGATCTGGTGATATGATGACTTGATTTCCTAGCTTGCAGTTCCCCAGAACTCATATTTCAAATGATTGGGCTTCAGTTCTTTCAATATTAACCCATACCGCACCTAGTTTCACCTCATTAATTTTGTTTAATTGCATACTTCATCTTGGCGACTTTTTCATTTATGCAAAGGCGTTTCTTTTAAACAAATTGGAAAGCGATTCCTGATCAAGAGACTCTCGAATGCAGAAAATTCATCTCAATTTTATTGATAGAATGTTGAAGAATACAATCGAATTCAATTCAACATTGAAGACTATTGTTTTCTCTTGAAGCCATACAACTTTACGCGCCTCTATATATCAGGATGTTTCCAAACTTCTATTAAGATTAAAGTGCCTTGCTTCATTTCCCGCACTTAGTGGCGGTTCACCCTTTGCCGCGTCTATCGGCGGCTCGATTTGCTAAGAAAGGTCTTCCCCTAACGGCCAAGGAACTTGGGTATCTTCTCCATCCTCATGGCAAAATCCCTTTGGAAGATGGAATTTCCCAACCTTGACAGTACATCTTCAAGAATACCTTCTTGGTTGTGCCATTAATCCTATTAGCCATTTGCAATGTAATTCTTTGTTAGGATGGATTCCCCCAAAATTAAGTCTGCTGGCGATAGAGGCATCAAATTTATACTAGCACCAAAATCACATAAAGCCTTCTTGAATTCATGTTTCCCTATGAAGCAGGGAATGGTGAAACTGCCAGGGTCCTTCATTTTCGTTGGGAGCTTTTGCTGGATAATTGCACTATAGGTGGCAATCAAGTTCACTATTCCATCCTCAGCTATCTTCCTTTTCTTGTTCAGTATCTCCTTCAGAAATTTTGCATAAATAGGCATTTGGTTGATTACCTACGCAAATGGGTTTTGATTTCTATTTTCTTGAAAATGTCGAATCTAAGCTGCTCTTCCCTTTTGCTTCACGACCTGCGGGAAATGTGTAGGTGTATAGCGGGTACTCCTTAGCCATGTTTACTGCTCATTGCTTCCTTTTCATTTGTTGATTACGTGTGCTCTTCTCTCCTTTCTTTTTAGTCTCTTCTTGTTACGCCTCGATCTCTTCTTTCCTTTCTTTCCTTACATTTGTTGCTTCTTTCCCGCGCCAATTGAGCGCCATGCGGAGTCCTTTGGATTCTTTCGAGTGTCACTAGGGAATGTACCCTTGCTCTGATTTGGCATATTAAGGGCCAGCTGCCCTACTTATGTCTCATAGTTTTTCAACGAGGCACTTGTATTCTTCTGAAACGCCAGTTATCGGACTTAAAAAGCTTCAAAAGTCGAGGAAAGTTTTACATTCATGGAAGTGTATAAGTCTCTTGTTGTCCCAATGAGCTTTGCGACATTTGTTCTTTAAATGGTTAAAGTCTTCTATGACCACGTAGTCATTCTGCCTTCACCCCCTTGATCTTGGCTGTTGGAACCTTGGTGGGCTGCGATATCCACTGTTGAGGATCTGTCCATGCCTTGGAGCCTTATGGCTGCCCCTCCACCATATGAGAAGTTCTCATGGTTCAGTCTTTGGTATGTGTGTGGGCGAGGTTAGGATTTGGCCAAATGGTAATTTCTTGGTTCATTCACGTGCCAACCTCCTCGGCACCACAGAATCTTCTTGTTGGTACACTTCAACACTTCTTCTCATCAGTTCTCTTTCCACTGCTCCTATTTATGAAGCGAGTGTGCATTTCTTTCTGTTTGTCCATCCTATGCATGATGGCATCTAACTACCTCCGTATTGGTTGTCATTTTTGCTCATCCATGACCCTTTTCCTCTGCTGTACCCCTTGAGGCTTCGGATGGAGTTTTCATATTGCATTTAGCCAGGTCTTCAATCAGATCTCTAACCTCTTCAGCACTTTTTCTTTTGAATGCTCCACAGCACGAAGCATCGATAATGCCTTTAGAAGTATCATTAAAGGCATGATACACTATATCCATCTGGGTTTTTAAATCAATTCCATGCATAGGGCACCTCTTCAGCAACCTCTTGAATCTCTCCCAGGCTATATATAGGCTCTCATCTTCCCCTTGTTGGAACACTGTATACATCTTCTTCTCTCACGAGGTAGAGATGGGGAAGAACACGCCCAGTATGCTTCTACCCGACTCCTCCCAGTATCAGGCGAACCATATGGTAATGATTCATACCATGTGGCTGCTATATCTCTTAAAGAAAATGGAAGAGATGCGACTTTATCACCTACGGCCTTACACCATTCGGTTTCCAGCATGTTGCCGTCGAGAAATACGGGTGCTCTTTTGGGTCTTCGGTAGGGTGACCCGGTGAACTGATCTTGGCTACACCATTGTTATCAAAAGGCGGCTTTAGTTCAAAGTTATTTGCATCCACAGGTAGAAGTATACGATTGCGAGAATATTCTTCTGAATGATAGACCTCAGGAAATCCTCCATTGTGTCTGTAATAGGAGGCCTTCTTTATAACGAATCCTACTTTGCTACGTAAGTCATGTCTCATACGCCATAGCTGCGTTCTCTGCTCTTTTAGTCTTTCTTAAGCTTCTGAGTGTTCTTTCCAATTCAGTGTATATTGGAAACAGGTGATCAGAATCCTGTTTCCTATGCATTAAAGGATTTCCTGAAATCAAAACACACTCAAATTAATAGGATTAGTCAAACTAAACAAAATATTTTCAACATGGCTTGCTAAAGATCAGTGGTTGATGTAGCCACTGCTTGAAAAGCTATTTTTGTTATTTTCTTTTATCAAATGTCCAAATTAGCATTTCCCTCTTTTGTTAGAATATTGATCTATTTAATTCTTTCAATCCTCGACACTTGGCGCTATAAAAGCTTGTTTGTCCCTTTTAATATAGACTAAAAACCCCTCAAAATTCACATAGTTGTAAGAGCCTTACATTTCTCTTGCATCTATGTTACTTTGAATAAATTTGTTTTATAAAATATTTCTTTCAGAAGGTTCATTATTTAAAAATAAGGGTTGGTCTATGATGACCTTTGCAAGTGCCACCAGGTCATACAAGTAGTAAAATCGAATGTAAGTCAGGTATCATTCCTGATTGGCATGAATTAAAGATCATTACCCGACTACTAAAAATTCCATACTATTTGGACTAAGAACTCAAAAGAGGAGTTGTATCTAGAAAAAAAAAGGTTCTAGACTATTAACTACTGTTTAACTAAGCTAAAACAAATTAAATGACTAAAAATAAATTGTAACTAAAATACTGGACTGAATCAGTTTCATGTGAGAAACGAAAACTATCAGTGAATTACAATGAAACAGTCAATTCCTACACTAAAATACATTGCTCTGTTTTGTGTATGGATCTGGATTTGTCCAAGATTTCCTAAATTTTGGAATTGGATTTCTCCATATTCACTGGTTGGATACCCTTGCTTCTCTCGAAGACAAGATCAAACCAGCTACTTGTATTCCCAATCCTCTTGTAAGATTTGGGTATTTTTCTTTCTCAATACTTCACACCCATTTCTTGTTGACAACAGATCTTTTGCATTCCTTCGAGTTTTCGTAAAGTTTCTACCACTTAAAGGTGGCTCAACCTCGGATCTATTAGGTCATTCACATTCCGGCTGATTGAATGCCAGTACTTGAGGGTTAGAATTTGCCTTTAGATTGAGGTGAACTCTCGATCATTTATATTATTAAGTCTCCCCTCGACTTCAATTATGGCAGATGATGGAGTTATCTAAGGATGACGTCAAAAACTGTGGTTAGTGATGGTAGTCTAGCATACCCGAGGAGAAAGAATGCTCTCGGCTCTCGGGAATCTCGTCTATGTGTCTGTGAGAGGGCATCACGGATATTAAACGGCTTCTACATTCTCCCTCAGTTTGGTATTGATTACTACTATTGGGAACTTATCAATTCAAAAAACGACACCAAATAAGTAATCAGAAGACGAATAAGTTTTCCAAATTTATGCGGGAAAGGCGTAACTAAATAAGTCAAATCAATGATTTGTGCTCCAAATTCTTATTGCTAATTAAGAAATGGGTATCGATCACGTCTGACCAACGTAATTGCAATAAAGCGAGAAGAAATGAATTCCGAGAGAATTTGTCTGATTTCTGTAAATTTTAAGGTAGTAATTTTAAGAAGAAAATAAATGATAAAGCTACAGAAACTCACTCGTTTGAGCAGTTCTTGATTCAAGTCTGCAAAGTAGCCTAAAAATAAAAATAAAAAAATAAAATCTACTCTAAACTATACGAGTTCCCTCTCTTTTCCCTTTTTCTAGGTAGTGAAGACGGAAGCTACTTTACTATTCTATCTTGTCTATTTATCTTATCCAAAAGAAATTAGGCCGAATCCCAAGCTCCGGGTGGAATTTCCAAAGAAAAAGCCCGGCTATTTGTCTAGCCATGACCTCTCGAGTTGATGTCAGCGAAGGCCTTGGATTCTCTTGATTTGCTCATTGATCGGTTGCGACCTCGTTGTTTGTTGCAACCATTTTCTTACGCTTTGCTTGGATCAATGGTCGCGACATGGTTGCTCAGTCACGACCTTATTTTGCAGTGTTTCTCCGGTGTTGATGTGCGACCCACGAGTTTTCGTAATAGCGACATAGTTATCTTTTCTCTTTGCTAGCTGCTCTGATTGCGACCTTAGTTTTAGGTTCGCGACCACCTTTGTTTAAGGATTACTTCATGTTGTGACTTTCTTTACCTGGTCGCGATTGTGTTGGTGGTCTTACGCGCTTCCACGGGTTTCAATTTTATGTCGGCGACCTCGCCATTGATGTCGCGACCTCTTTTTTCTTTTATTTTCTTTCTTATGGTATGACCTCGGTTCTTTATTATGACAATTTCCTCCTTCCCACTTTTATTCCAGGTCGCGACCTCAAGGTGATGTCGCGACCTTGATTTCTTCTGCTAAGCTCTTTTTCAGGTCGCGACCTAAACGAGTGGTCGCGACATCGTTTCTGATCCTTGATTTGTAAATGATCGCAACTTCAGTTTCTTTGTAAAGGGCTTTGGTTTGGCAGCCAGTTGCGACCTCCTTTGACCTCTATTTTGTAGTTTGCAACTTAAATCTTCTTGTTTTTATGCTTCAGCGACATCGGAGTGGGTGTAGTGACATGAAATGGAGCCTTTCATTTAAAAACTAGTTGCAACTGACTTTGCCACCATTTTTCTTGTGGTTTCATTCACGATCCCACGTCGCGACATCGGTGGCCAGCTGCGACCTGATTATATTCAATTGGCGTCACGACATCAGTGTGATGTCGCGACTTCTTTCCTTTGTTGGCTTGGTCATCCTGGTTGCAACCTCAATCTTCAAGTCTCAGCTAAGCTTCATGTCGCGACTAGATTTCGATTGCGACTTCAATTTCTTGTAATTTGATCTGCCACAGGTTTTCTTGAGATTTTAGCTTATGCTGTATTTTTTCTGCAAAATTAATTTTTAGTAAAATATCCATATTTCTGCCTACAAATCAACATTTATCTTATAATATGATTAGAAAAATGGATTAAAATCTAATGAGTTTTGGACTCATCTCAAAGGAGTAGAAAAGATTCCCCATCTTCAAAGACAATGCCTCCCAGCTTTATTTCTCCCCCAAGCATAGCATCCTCGAAAAATGTTTAACGTTCTCATCTCAAAAATAGTTATGACCATGGGATCATAAAATTTGTAAACCCTAGACCTTTCAAAGTATCCTATAAAGTAGCAGCTGGTGGTTCTAGAGTCCAATTTATCTTCATTTGGCCTATAAGGCCTTGCCTCAGCTTGACATCCCCAAATGTGTAAATGCTTTAAACTAGGATTTCGGCCTGTCCAAATCTCATAAGGGGCCTTTATTGCCACTTTAGTAGGTACTCTGTTAAGAATATAAGTTGTAGTCTTTAATGCTTCTCCCTAGAGAGATTCTAGTAAGATAGATTGACTAATCATACTCCTTACCATGTTCTTAAGAGTTATGTTTCGTCTTTCAGATACACCCTTCATGCTAGGTGATCCTGGCATAGTGTACTGTCGGGATGATTTTGCATTCCTTTAGGTATTTAGAAAAAGGACCTGGACGTTGTTCACCAGATTCGTCATATCTTCCATAGTATTCACCATCACGGTCAGATCTGACGGCTTTAATTCTTTTGTTGAGTTGATTCTCAAGTAACTTTAAAAGCCTTGGTTTATGTCCAATGATTGATTCTCTTTAATGGTATAGGTATCCATATTTAGAATGTCGTCTATGAGCGAAATAAAATATTGTTGAGCATTCCAAGAGGCCCTTAGGAAATGGTCCATAAATATCTGTATGAATAGTTAAGACTTACGAGCTCGTGGCTCGAGCTCTTGTTCTTTGTTTGCTTTCTCTTAATACACTCGAAACCACAGTTTTTTGAAGTTTAGTAAAATCGAGAATCAAGAATTTCATTAGACACAAGCCTCTCAATTCTATTTTTTAGATATATAACCTGTCGTTTGTGGCCAAAGTCGGCGGAATTCTCATTGGTCAATTTTCTTTTTGTACCACGTGAAGAAACATGCAAGGTTTCATAATATGAAGTAGTTATATCAAGCAAATAAAGATTGTCAATCTAGATAAAGAACCAGCACCAACAATATTTGAATTCAAACAAAGACTAAACTGACTATTTTCGAAAGAACAAGTATAACCCAATTTGTCGAAAATGGAAATAGAAACTAAATTCGATCTAAGTGCGGTCCTGATGAAAACCTCTTTAATCCAAATAAATTCTGGTATTTAATAACAATCTAAAATTCCCAATAGCCTCAAGTTCTACCTATTTTCCATCACCCACATAGATGAATCTTTGTTATCATTTGGCGTTCAGTAGCTTAGGTAACCCTGCAAAGAAACACTTATGTGAGTAGTAGCACCAATCTATCCACCAAGTGTTTCTAGGTATAGAAGCTAAATCAACCTCTGAAAAAACTAAAGCGAGAAGTGTACCTTTCTTTACACGCCAGGCATGATATTTAGTACAACCCTTCTTCATGTGTCAGGATGTCTTACAAAAGTAACAACCTTGATCTTGTGTCTTATGCTGTTTCTTTTGAGCTGGATCACTTACAGCTTCCTTATCTTTAGTCCTTTTCTTATTTTTATCCTTAGAGGTACTTTCCAAATGAGCACTTTCGGTCTTTTCTTGCTTCAACCTTTCTTCCACTTGCACACAATATGATATGAGTTCATTGAGAGTCTATTTCTCCTTTCGGCAGTTATAACTGACCTTATATTGTTTGAATTGTGCAGGAAGTGATAATAAAACCAAATGCTAGTAAATCGTCAAATATTTCCAAGTTTAATGCCTTGAGTTTTGAAGCAATGTTAGACATCTGCATGATGTACTCCCTTATATTTCCTTGATCCTGATACTTCATTGAAACCAAACTCTCTAAAAGAGTGCTTGTTTCAGCCTTATCGTTTTTCACAAAACGCTTTTCAATATCATCAAGGAATTCTTTGGCACAGTAACCTCTCCGGATACTGTGCCCCTAAAGGTTTCTAGAATGTTGCACTTTATGATCATGAGACTCATGTGATTTGAACGATCCCACCACTCAAATTCCTTTTTAGCTTCAGCAGAGCTATCCGTAGTGAGAGGTGGAGGTTGTTTAGTCATTAGAGCAAGGTCCAAATCCATGCAGCCAACAACGATTAAAATGTTCTCTTTCCAATCCTTAAAGTTGGTCTCATTAAGAATGGAAATGAAATTTATATTAGTAGATACTATAGTAGCGAAGCATTAGTTGAACAAAATAAGCAAAGCTCACGAAAGAGTCTATATAAAAATAAATAAACAAATTCAAATATTTGGTGAGTCCCATCACAAGATACTGAGCACAACATCAATATTTAGTCTTTGGACTTCAATATTATCTTGTAAAATAGTTTCTTAGTGCAATAATCAAACATTCACAATAAATGCATGTCAAATAATAAGAACACATCTTTGGATGGACATAGTGTTCACATGAAAAACTTTATAATTATGTACATTTACTACGCAAGTGTGTATGCGATTCGGCCAAGCACTAACCTTCCTTTGGGCGATTCATACCTACATGAATCTTTGCCACACAAATATCAACATTCCTCATAAACTATCTCATAAGATAGGTCACTTTAGTGACTTGTTTCAATAATTTAACCAAAAAATGTTGACATTAAAATTTGAATTTAATTATTCCCTTAATTTTTGTGCTTTTATCAATCAATTAAAAAAATAGATTGAAAAGATACTTGAAATACCTATATATATATATATATATATATATATATATATATATATATATATATATATATATATATATATATATATATATATAGAGTAACGCCCCAAAATACCTAATTTTTTTTATAATTTATTATATATTACGAGGTATAAATTGAGGTCAACTTGGGTATTTTTAGGGGTGATTTAAATGAATGTTGATTAAATTATTATATGGCTAAAGGCCAAATGCAAATAAATACTAAAATGAAATTAATTGAACGGAAATAGCTCAAAAAAGAGTGAAAAATGGCAAAAAAAAATTGGAAATTGTGAAATAAGGACCTAGGGTCATAGTTAGAAAAGAAGAAATGTCTAAGTGTGATTATTGAAATTTAAATGCAAATAGAGAAGAATGAAATAGTGGGCAAGCTAGCAATTAGGAGAACTTAAGCCCAAAATAGATTTTTTAAAAGAGAAGGCCAAACAAGGCCTTATGTGACATAGGATATTTAAGACCAAAAAGTAGCGTGGAGCTCATTTTGAGCAAAACGGTTTGAGAGAGGGGAAGGGAGAGCTAGGGCTTGCAAAGTGGGGAGGTTGTGATTCTTGCTCCATTAAAGCAAAGAACACAAGAGATCAAGTTGAAGAAAGAAAGCTTGACATTGAAGATTGAAAGAGATTTAAGGTAAAAAAAACCAAACCCTAACCCCTTTTCTACTTGTGTTTGGGTTTAATAAAACCCAAAATGTGGTATAAAAGTGTTCTTGGATGGTTTTAGTTCAGTTTGAGATTGTTTTGCATTGTTTAGATTGGTTTGGAGGAGTGTTTGTACAAAAGGAAAATGTTGGGTTTTCAAAGGAAATACTGTCAGAATTTTGTCAAGACCTCTGTTCTTGTTTTGGTTATAGATTAAGTTATAATTGTCCAAATGAAGTGATTCTAATTGGTGAAGAACCATAAGAGATAGTTCTACAAATGTATAGAAGGGACCAGAAGCAAATTGTAGCTCTAAGGCTCCCAAATACGGGCTTAAAGGTGAGCTTGGGTAGCTCACGGGTTATGCTCTGTTTTGGGTATTGTTATAGTGTTTTGGCCATAAGTTGAGTTTCACTCATCCAAATTGAGTGATTCAAAATTCTGGGTAAAATAGACTTCTAGGGGAATAATTTACTTGAAGGAAATGTATGCAAATTGTAACCCCAAAGTGCCTAGAAATTTGTCAAAGTGGAGCTATGTGTAAAAATAGTTGATTCGATCTGCTTTGCAAATTGGATTAGTCACGGATGTAAAATCACGATAAGCTTGAGTTTTGGTGATCAAATTGGATGATTCTAGTTGGAGAAAAACAGCGCAACCATAGTTTCAAATGAGTATAAGGAACCATTACGGTATAGGTTAAGACCCCTGAAATTGGGAATAACAGTAGGTAACAGAGTGAGTTGGGCATACTGACCAATTTGACATTAAAATGTCGTAACTTGAGTTTGGGTGATCCAAATGAGATGATTTCATTTCCTACTAAAAATAGACTCATAGAGCTAAAATTTTCTTGAATGAAGCATGAGTAAATTATGGCTCATGTGTCCCCAGAAAATTTTTCAAGTGAAGGGGTATCGGGTAGACATAAACCCTGACCAAAAACTCCTAGAATAACCTACTAATATGTGATTGTCATTGTATTTGAATAGGGTGACAAGGAGGAAAGCCCGCATTGAAGTCGAGATTCCGAAGATCAAAATCAAAGCGATGATTTTTGTTTGTTTGTTCCTATCTTCTCTATTCGTTTCAAAATTTGAACTATTTGTTCTAAATGCATAAGAAAAACATATTGGTGTTTTAATTGATTTGAAAGAAATTGATTGTGAAATGTTTGCGAATGAAAATTGCATGAGTATTGAAAATGGCTTTATTTTATACAAATGTACATATTATTTTGTATGTTGCTATAAAAGATTTGAACGTTCTTAATTGAATGTTAACCGTTTAGTTCGTATGAATGATAGATTGGTATACTAATAGGGGTCAAAATAGCAGTATTGCGAACGATTGTATTGATGTGTCACTCCGATCAACAGCCCAGCGGGACCGTATCGGTAGTGTTCACTAATTGATTTTTAATAACGGTCGACCCAGCTACGCGAGGCCTCTGTGTTATAAAACGGTTTTTATCTTGGCTTTAGCCAACCGTGGGATCGTGCCGTGAGATGGAATATCTGTATATGAAAACATAAGTTAAATTGTTAAAGAATGAAGCCAGAATTGAATTGATTTGGGATTGTGACAAGTGGAATTGAAAAGCATGATTGCGAATTGAAATGAAAAGAGTATTGTGAAATGCATGATTTGATTATCAATGACTTATTGCATATGGAAGTATATATTTGAATTTGATCAATGAACCATAAATGATTCTATATGAAATAAGTATATGTATTGTATTATTGATCATCAAAGATCTGAAAGTTTGTTTAGTAAAAGCGCATGATGCGATTTAAGTGAAATCGAGAATGAAATTGTATAGAACAATTCGCATGAAATGCTTAGCGTGTAGTTTATCATGCGCGGTACCGGTCGAGCATGACGAAAAACAATGTCGAAGAACGTCGAATCATAAAGAAAGAGTGCGGGTATATTTAGACATATGCATTCATCATATCTCTTTTTATTCAGTGATATTTTTGTAAAAACAGATTTTAACTCTAAATATCTATTTTGTAAATCATTTGAAAATACTTGATATGCCTTTATAGTAATTGTACTTTTGCATGAATGAAATGAAATAGGCTTACCCATTTAAACGCTTACGCATATTTAAAAGTTTTATCTGCATTGAAGTGTAACGATACGATGTTTGATAAATAATTTTGATGCGAATTGATTAGGTGACATTAGAGCAACACGGACTCAGTTCAGGAACCGTCAACGAGTCGGGCTTGAAAAGAGGTGCTTCATATATATATATATATATATATATATATATATATATATATATCTATATATATACTATATATATATATATATATATTATAGTATATCATGAGAAATAAATTTCCCTTAAGTATAAAATTCCAAGAGATCAAATGAGAGAAAATATTTCAAAATTAACTACAAAAAATTTGGATCCATAAAAAAAAAAAAAAAATCAATTATAGCATATTCGTGCTTGCAAATTGATTACCAGACTACTCCAAAATCATGAAATATCACCTTAAAAGATAATTCCTTAAAAAAAATAAAAAAAAATAAAATATAAAATATAATTCCAAATCCACGAGAAGTTGACTACCAAAAATAGAATACTTCTATATATTTATTTATGTATTATTATCTTCTTTTTTTTTAAATTCCGTAAATCGCACCATCTATTCCCAAACTACAAAGCATGATTTTTTATTGTTTTGATTCCATAAACCTCGACACCGAGATTTAAGGCATGAAAGAGGAAGACTGAAGCCAGCCTTATGCGTTGGGAATTAAAAAAAATTGTCATGTGCCCTATACATAAAAAAAAAAAAATTGCAGATTTGAACTATTTTCTTCAAAGCTGAAATCAAATCGAAATCCATGAAGGCCGAAATATAACCCATATAAATCAAATTGAATCGAAATCCAGGATTGGCGATATATAACCATATGAATCAAAATCGAAGATTTTCATTTTATTTTTATTTATTTTTATTTTTATTCTTAATGATTCCAACATATAATCATTAGCTATGTACACCAATAGTTAAAGTAACGGATTAAATACAAAATCATCTATTCCATGAACATGTTCCTGCAACTTTTACAATCCAAGCAAAAATAATTTGAAATTTATGTCAAAAATATTAAGAATAATAATATTACTACAAATAATTTGAGAAATCTGTAATCAAACATTAAGAATAATAATATTACTACAAATGTGAAAACATTTGATGATTATGGATTCTGAATCTTCCTGTATAATATTTTTGAAGATGAGATGCCTAGATGTCTTGAAAGAACATAATAATGGGACCATAATCCTGAAAAACCTAATTAGTAATATTAGATTTGCTTCATATAATCGAATTTATTATATGATAAGCTATGTTGGGTTTTCCTTTTTTGATAGATGAAATTAATGTTAAAAGGCTGATGTTTTTTCCTAAGCGGTTGCCAATTCTGGGTTTAATACCCATTTTAAGGATTTTGATGATTTTTCTGTTTCTCAAAATGAGGCAGAAGCAGCGAGTCATTGGAACGATCCTCCACAGACTCCTATTTATTTTATAGAGGTTTCATGCTTTCCTGCCTGTCAGATCGATTTCAAAAGAACGCTTTTTTGTTAAATTATCTCTTTAATTCACTGAGTGATAGAATTATTAATATTACGTCCAGTTCGCGGAAGTGATTGCAAAAGTGCTATTACTGTCATTCAAAGGTCGTTTTTATCTGAAGCGGGGCATGCAGTCGAGTGCGAGGCAACATAGGAAAGGCGAATATGTTTTAAGGAGATTGTCTTTACCCACAAAGACTCGTCGACAATATTATTTTTCTGTGTTTTGTAATTTTCCTCTTCTTCTTCTTTTATTTTTTTTTTTTCCATTTTGTACTCTGGCCTAACAGCTTGAAGAAGATTGTAGAGGAGAAAGATTGCAGGGGAGAAAAAAAAGCAACCAATAAGGTTGGGTCAGAGCAAGTTTTCAAACAGGGGAGGATTTCGCAGCTTGGGAAGGAAAAAAGAGGAATTTGTTTTGGAAAAAAAAACTAGAAGATTTTTCAGAACTTTGAGCAACTTAAAAAAAAAAACTTTAAATATAGACTGTTTTTTTTGAGAAAAAAATCTGCCAAGAAATTTTATTTTATTTTATTTTTTGAAGGTCTTTTAAGGACAAGGAAATCTGAAAAAAAAAAACTTTTGGGAACAAAAATTTGACAAATATTTTTTTTTTTTTGTACAACCAAACAAACTTTAAGGTTAGAGTTCAAATTGAAAATTTTAATATTTTCTATAGATAAAATTTTAATATTTTTCTACAATGGAAAATTTTTTGTCATTTTTTTTGGAAAAAAAAACAAAGGAATATTTTTTTTGGACGGGAAAATCTTTGTCTTTTTTTTTTTAAACAATTTTTTTTTGGACCCAAACAAACAATTTGGTTTGTTGGTTTCGAGTTAAAGCGAGAGTTTTTTTCCCAATCAAAAATTTGTGGGACAAGTTTTTTTTGTCAGGAGACAACCTGTGATAAAGGAGAAGAACCAAACAACCAAACAAACAATTTAGTTTGTTGGCAAATCATCTTTTAAGAGGGATTTGAACTCAAGACCTTGGGTTCTGAGGCTAAGGCTCAAACCATTAGGCTAAATACTTAGTTTGTGTTGAGTTATTGGTGTAATAACCTTATAAGGGTGTGTGTCAATTTTCTTTTGAAAAATTGAAAATTTGTCATGCGGGGGTATTCTGTTTAAGGAGGTTGGTTTTGACCCGAGTTTTTATACCCACCAGTCTTTCTTGGGAATATTTAGTAGAAATAATTTTTTCCTTTTTTTGGAAAAAAAAAAAAAGGACAATATTCACATTTTGGTTGGGTTTTGTAGAAAAAATGACTTCTCAATCCAACAATGCCAATGTGCCTAAATATGGCCAAGTGGCTACTCTTGCTATGGCCTAAGTAGCAGCTTAACGTAATTGCTTTAACACCAATGGTGCACACTTCCAGGACTTGTTTTTGTTTCTACAGGAGAAGCCGAGAAGTTTAATGGACTCAACTTTAAGCGGTGGCAGCAAAGATGATATTCTGTTGACACCTTGAATCTTACGAAATTCTTGATTGAGAAAGATCTTTCATTAAAGCTGAAGGAAGATGGCGAACACCAATATCAAGTCATTAGTGCTATAGAGGCTTGGAAGCATTGGACTTTCTCGTAGAAATTATGTCTTGAACTGGGTTAACTGATACTTTGTATAATGTTTATTATACTAAGAGTTTAACCAAAGAACTATGAGAATCTCTAGATCGGGTATAAAAGCAGGGATCACGGACGAAAGTTCATCGTGGGATGATTCACCGGACTTCAAAATGGTAGATTCCAAGATAGTGTATTTAGTCAAGTCAAGAACTTCAAGTGATCATCCGAAATACATACTAAGGTATGGTACTAGGTGAAAGCTTCCAAGTGGCAGCATTAGCCAAAGAGCGCATGTGGCTTGAAATATTCAAAATTGCCTCAAGCTAGCGAAAGGAAATGAGCATGGAGACTTGGTTGTTAGGCTTGGTAGAGAGATAATGAAGGTTTGATAAGAAGGCGCACACTTCTAGAGTGAGGCGAACTTTGTGGAACATGCTCAAAGTTCGAAAAATATCACAACAAAAGGAGAGGCTCCTCACAAGTTGGGACCCCGGAGGGGTCTCCAAGAAGCAAAAGTTCCAAGGGAAATGCTTCAACTGTGGGAAGCAAGGTCACAAGTCTTCTAATTGTAGACTGCCAAAGAGGAATAAACCCAAGGAAGCTAATGTGGTTGATGGTATCACAAAAGATGTGTCTGACATCGACCTCACAACAGTAATCTCTGAGGTGAATTTGGTGGGGTTTAACCCTAAGGAATGGTGGATTGACACTGGTGCTAGTCGCCATGTGTGTTATGACAAGAAGATTTTCTCCACATTTGAACCAATTGAGACTGGAGAAAAGGTGTTCATGGGTAACTCTTCCACATCGGATATCAAAGGGTAAGGCAAGGTGGTCTTGAAGATGACTTCTAGGAAAGAGCTGACTTTGACAAATGAAAATAGTATAATGTACTGAAATTTACTTGAGATTGGGTGTACAGTTCTTTCTTTGAATAGTGTGGATCTTGGTTGGTGTTTTTGTAGATAAATTTGTTCTATCAAAACGGAATATATCGAGAAAAGGGTATACAGTGAGGCGGTATGTGGAGATTAATATAATGACTATGTTGCAAGTCATAAATGAATAAAGCTAGTTCTTTATATATTCTTGAGTCATCTAATCTATGACATAGTAGATTAGGACCTTGAGTATGATACATTCATAAATTAATTAACTTAAATCATATATCAACTTTTCAAATTGATGCAAGCATAAGTGTGAAACTTGTGTTGAGGCAAAAGCTTGATCAAGTCATCTTTTTCAAAGTGTTTTGAAGAAGCACATTGAACCTCTTGACTTAATCCATAGTGATATATGTGATTTGGAAACTTGCTTTAAACAAGAGGTGGTAATTAATATTTTATTACCTTTGTGGATGATAGCACGAATCTTTTGGTATGTTTACTTACTTAAAAAGTAAGGATAGCGATAGAAATTTGTTCTCTACAAAAACAAAGTTGAAATCAACTCAACAAGAAAATTAAGTCTTGAGAAGTGATCGAGGTGGTAGTGATTTTTCATTTGTTGACTTTGTCCTGACATGGGATTATACATGAAACCACTTGCCTTTCTTTGCCTCAATCCAATGGGGTAGTGAGCGAGAAAAATCACAAATCTAAAGGAAATGATGAATGCTGTCTTGATAAAGTTCTGGTCTACCACAAAACATGTGGGAGAAGTCATTTGGTCTACTAATTAGCTTTTGAATAAGGTACCTAAAAAGAAAGCAAAAAGGCTCCATAGGTTATGGAAAGGAATAATATCCATACAAGTACTTTGCAGTGTGAGGATGTGCATTTCCAAAGTGGCAGATATCTCCACTGAGTGAAAAATGGGACCTAAAACTATTGATTGCATCTTCATTGGTTATACATACTTGATGTTGCTTATCGATTTCTTGTTCATAGTCGAATACCAGATGTTCCACCAAAGAACACAAACTAATGGAATCGAGATCATATTTCTTTGAAGGTGTGTTTACGTGTAAATCCAAAGTAGAGCCAAAATTCATCAAAACGGGCTTTTGAGACTATTAATGAAATCGTATGAATGATAATGGTGAGGTTGAACCTAGACGCAGTAAGAGAGCAAGGGTAGAAAAATCTTTTAGTCTAGATTTTATGACTTACGTGCTCGAAGGGGAACCTCGAACTCATAAAGAGACAATGAACTCTACAGGGGGTCTCATGTGGAAAAAAGCCATTAATAGTGAAATTGAGTCCATACTACATAACCATACTTGGGAACTAGTACATCTTCCATCAGGTTGTAAACCTTTGAGTTCCAAGTGGGTTTTCAAGAGGAAAAGGAAAGTAGATGGATCAATTGACAAGTACAAAGCAAGACTTGTGATCCAAAGGTTACAAACAAAGCGAGAGCTGAATTATTTGACACCTATTCTCCTGCAATGAGAATAATTCATAAGGATGGGTGTTGACAATATACGCATTGAGAAACTGATACATCGGATGGATGTGAAAACAACCTTTCTTAATGGAGATTTAGAGGGAAGAAATCTACATGGAATGACTGAGGGTTTTTACGCTCAGGATGAAAAGAAAGTTTGAATATTGGTAAAAATCCTTATAATATGGATTAAAGCAAGCACCAAAAACAATGGCATGAGAAATTGGACAATGTTATGATGTCACATGGATTCAAAATCCCAATGAATGTGACAAGTGTGGTGTATGTCATAGATACGGAACTTGGATTATGTCTGTTGTGTGCTTGTATCTGAATGATACTTTATTGTTGGTAGTGATGATAAGATGATTGCATCTACCAAGAACATGTTGAACTCAAGGTTTGACATGAAAGACATGAGACTTGCTGATGTAATTTTAGGAATAAAAATCAAAAGAACATCAGAAGGACTTATTCTAAGTCAGTCACATTATGTTGACAATATTCTTGGGAAGTTTGATAAGGATAACTCTGGTATAGTCAGAACATCGGTAGATGTAACTCTACACTTATCCAAGAATAAAGGAGAGAGTGTGTCTCAAGTGGAATACTCTAGGGTGATAGTCAGTCTAATGCACTTAATGAGTTGTACAAGAGTAGACATAGCCTATGTAATCAATAGATTGAGCAGATACACGAGTAGTCATAGGGCCACACATTGGCAAGGAATTGCAAGGGTTTTAAAATACCCCCGTTTTACTTACGATTATGGGTTGCACTATACAAGATACCCCATGATGAAGGATATAGTGATGTCAATTGGATATCTAATGTTAAAGACTCCAAATCCCATAGTAGTTATGTGTTTACACTAGGAGGTGAAGCAATCTCATGGAAATCCTCAAAACAAATTGTTATTTCCAAATCCACAATGGAATATGAGTTAATAGCACTAGAAAAATGTGGCTAAGAGGCTAAATGGTTATGCCATTTCTTAGAGGATATACCAAGATGGCCAAGGTCTGTGCCTCCAATATGCATACACTGTGATAATCAATCTGCTATTGGTAGAGCATAAAGCAGTATGTACAATGGTAAGTCTAGACATATTTGTCATAGACACAATACCATTAGACAACTACTCTCAATTGGAGTTATCTATGTAGATTATGTAAAATCTAAGGATAACATTCTTGGATCAAGCTAACCAAAGGGTTCAAGCGAGAGAGTTGGTTGAAAAATCTTCGAAGGGAATGTGACTAAAGCCCTTAAAAGAGAAGTCGATACAATGGATACCAACCTAGTTATTTGGAGATCCCAAGATCTAGGTTCAAAGGGACAACTAAATTGTAAGAACTCGGATACAATCACTATGGGAATATTTCCTTGTCCGTTCCTATGATGAAATTGTGATGCTTGTAAAATGAAGGTTAAACTATGCTTTTAATGATCCCTATGCAATGGAAAGTCAGGAAAGATTAAATTGAGTTATTCTTAGTTAGAAGATCACCTATGTAAGAGTGAAGTGAGGCCGCTTCAAAGGGAATTGAATAGGACACAACTCCTATTAAACTGTTACAGAATCAAGTGCATGTTCATGGCCAAAATGATCATAAAAGTGAGAACTGGAAAATGTTTGGAAGATTCCTGTGTGACGTATGTCATCCAACACACAAATGACAGAACAGTTCAAGGACATCTTGTCTACTATTTAGTTAGTAGAGTAAACATATTTCTATAAGGGAAGGTTCAAAAGTTAACACTTACCTCTCCTATGCAGGTTTCAACCGTTGTACTCTATCACACAGTGAGGGTTCCTAGGTCTTGACTCTAGGTGTCAATTTCATTCATGTGAGGAATTATTTGATTTTTTCCTTTTCAGTGAATGAAATTAACGTCAAAACGGCTAGTTTGATTCCTATACGGTTATGCAATTAAGGGCTTTAATACCATTTAAGGATTTTGATTTTGATTCCTAAACGGTTATGCAATTAAGGGCTTAAATACCATTTAAGGATTTTGATGATTTTTTCTTAGTTTTCTCGAAGCAGTGTAGGAATGAGTGTGGCTGATCGCCTCGAATTCTATTTGTTGGAGTTTCATACTCTCTTTGCAAATCGATTTCAAAAGAACCCTTTTCTGTCAAATTATCTCTTTGGTTCATTGAGTGATAGAATTACAAACATTGCGTCCAGTTCGTCGGAGTGATTGCAAAGGTGCTATTACCGTCATTCGAAGGTCGTTTTATCCTGGGAAGTAGGCGTTTATAGAAGTCTCGAGCACTCTCGAAAGAAGACGAATATGCTTTAAGGAGATTGTGCTACATAAGACTCGATATGACATTGTCAATTTTTTTTCCGTTGTGTCTTTGTAATTTTCCTCCTCTTCTTCTCTTGTTTTTTTTTTTTTTTTCCCATTTTGTACTTTGGCCTAACAATCTACACACAATATACCATTTTTTATTATATACTTCAACCTATTATTTAACATTAATTAGATCATTGTTATTTTAGATAAATTTATATAATAACACTTAATAACATATGTGGGCCAGTATGTTGGTAACACAACAGCACCCACAAGCGAGACTATCAACCTGGCAGGTGGCAGTGAAGCTTCAAGCCCGCCCACCCTAGAGCAGTAGCAGGCCAAGCTACTCGGGCTCGGCTCGGGCTTGGCTCGGGCTTGGCTTGTTAGCTAAACAAGTCGAGCTTGAGCCTTAATTTAGGCTTGATAAATTTCGAGCCCGAGCCCAGTTGAGCCTGGACATTAAAAAACGACGTCATTTTTATTAGTTGCGTTAACCCGAAAATAAGCCCTCGGGCTCGGTAGGTAACCCTAATGCAGACGCCTCCCTCGACCCTCTCTCTCTCCTCGCCATTGTCGCCAATTTGAGAAAATCAAAAACCACTGATCCCAAATTCTTCCTATACTTTAGAAGGCACCACCCACACTTTTAGCCACAATGGCAGTAATGGCCGACCACCCAAAATTCTTCTTTCATTCTTCCTTCTTCGTCGATCTCTCCTTCCGTTCGTCGGATCTGGCTCTGGGCATTGGCACTCTGCCTTCGACTCTCTGCCTCCGGCGCTCTACCTCCCTCTCTGCTGTTGTTCGCCCGGTGGTAATTTTCCCAGTACCGATACCGAGGAAGAATTTTTTTTTAATTTTCACTCATTTTAAATTCAGTAGGTTGGCGACCACCTCCTCTCTCTGTTTTGATGTTGGTTTTGTTTGCTCCTTGGGTGTGTAATGTAGAAAATAAAGATGGTCGTGGACTCATGGAGGCTTCAATGGAGGAATTGGAGAATGGGGTTCTGTAATTTTGTGTTGGTTTGTTTGGTACTTTCTTACATTGAGGATTTACGTAATAGATTTAGGTTTGATGTTGGTTTTTATTTTATTTTTCTTATAATTTTCTTGGTGAAGCGTTAGAAGAATAAGCGATTTATTATATTAGTTATGGTAGCTTTTTGATGAAATAATTTTTAGTTCATAAATAATTTTTATTTGCCTGCAAACTGTTAAATAATTCTAATTTCAAAATCTATTACCTGCTGATAAAGAGAAGTCGAGTTTTCTTCTTATCTTACATCTGAAAGAAAGAAGCAAATGTGTAACTTAATATAGATTGGGGGGCGGTTCATATTATTCTAATTTATCCTTTAAATATATACTTTAGTCTTTAGTTCATAAATAAATATATATAATTATATATACACACACACAAGTACCTGACTTGATCTATGGTAATATTTAATTCCAAGCTTATCATCTCCTCACCTTTTCAATGATCTCTCTCTTAATTTTCAAAGGAGAATGTGTTTGTGCATGTGTGTGTAATTTTTTGTTTTTACCACTTTGTTTTTTTAATTATTAATTTGATTGGAATTCTTTTTATTTGCTAGTCTACTAGATACCAAAAATGTCAAATACGGATAAAATGTCAAATCCGGATGATATGGATGAATTAGAAGAAATGGGGATTAAAGGAGGTGGCTTTAACAACTTTAGCATCAATTGCTAAATCAACTAAGGTAAAACAAATCCCATAGAAAATTATTTCCTTAATTGATGTATTTGTTATCAGATTGATTACAATACAAACTTGTATAGGCTCGGGATTGGGCTTGAGCTCGAGGTTAAGCTCGAGCTCGTTCATATGGAAAACGAGCCTAATGAGCTCAAGCCAAGCTTTTTAAATCAAGCCAAGCTTGAGCCTGATTTTAAGCTCGTTCAAAAGCTCGGCTCTGAGACAAAACTAACTCATAAAATTAATAAGCAGCTCGAAATGTTCAAAAGCTACGGCTCGGCTCGGCTCGTTACCGATACGACCACCCTTAACGGAAAGGGCGAAGACTCAAAAGCAAAACCCTATGACCTCTACAACCCCTAATCTCACAATGCCCACCCAGCCGAATGACTCAGTAACAAAGAACAAGTCTCGACCTCAGGTGTCGTAGGTACACGGCAAAATCACGGACCCAAGTCACCAACCTAATCATGCAACAACCGAGATGGATCACGTACGTAGTGGTGATTGGGTCCGTGGGATTAGAGGAGATCATACGCCGCGAGTTATATATAGTACTAAACCACAGCGGCTGCATCCCTCATCCCTACCAACCCAAACCGGTGGGTGGCCCGGCATGCATGTTAATCTTTAACATCGTATGGGAGGACTAGAGTTGATCTAACCTAACGGGGAACAAAGGAAGAACCCTACGTGTTATCTCTTGGATTCGAGTTTTGGTTCGTTTGGGCATTAACACATGATGGGACCTGTAAAACAAACGGGAACTGGCCGGTGGTTTTCTTAGGCCGCCTCTCCGATGCTTAAGTCAGACAGAGAAATTGGGAGAGTAAATACATCCGTTTTTCAATGGAGTATCCCCTCATGTTGCGATTCTTTCCTTATTTATGAAAGAGGAGGATGATATACTTTTTATGAAAAGTAGGTGATTGGTTTGCGAAATGGAAAGAAAGGGTGCTTTATTTGTGCGTCAGGGCCTGTTCTTCCTTTTAGATAGTCAAGTTATCCGAATCTTTCGCCTCAAGAATCGTTTGAACATCTTAAGGGCGGTTACGTACGTGATTTGTGGGAGGGTGTGTTTTTGAGCGCTGCAAGGGATCAGTCAAGAAATTATTGGCAGGCCATCTTCTTAGAGACGACAGTTGACTAGGAGTGGATGTGTTCGGGCAAAAATCACGTAGGCCTTCACTGTGATTGGATAGTCCACGGGTTGGGATTCGGACCGTGGTTCGGATCTGTGTTCGTGTGAGGATACTTGGGCTTGGCCTATAGGCAAGGGTGTTGAGATTTAATTATGGAAATTAACACACAATATTCCAGATCATTGAATTCAAACTCATCTCTGATAATAAAAAATATAGATATAGGTTACATACCGTTTTGAAGAACCGCATGAAGCCAGTAGAGATTTCACTTGATTTATAGATTTTAAATCCTTGATCTCTTGCTTACTCCCTTATCAAACTTTGATACAGAATTGTTTTCTATAATTATTGATGAAAAGTGCCCTAACCGCATGAAGCGTATGGAAGCCACGCCCTATAATCGAAGTGAGAATTTCTTTCCCTAGAACACTATAGTGGGCTCCTTTTTGAAATAATAAAATATTATATATATTTATAATTTATAATTAATTAAATATAATAAAAAATTTGGTTATTCTGATAAAATTTTTTATGTAATGTTGAATATATTTGTTCAATAAAAATTTTATTTTAACTTTTATATATATATATATATATATATATATATATATATATATATATATATATATATATATATATATATATATATATATATATATATATATATATATATATATATTATGATAGGAGAAGAGAGACTGAGAATACAGTTCAAGCATTCTAAATGTATTCTTAGATAAATGTTCTTATTCCTTAATAATAAATTATATTTATTATGAATAACTGTTCTTATTCCATAATAATAAATTATATTTATTATTAATTTACCCACTCCATCAAGGGTAAATATCTTCATAACAGTTTAAGGATATTGGGTATTCTTTTCATTGGTTAAATACTAGGTTAGTGGGCCACTCACTTAATTTTAATGTGGAAATAACATTCTCCCACTTGGCCTACTAAACCTATTATGAAAACTATAATATATTTAGTTTACATATAAAATATATACTAGAAAATAAATTTGACACGTGATCACGATTTCAATAAACTTAGCCAATCATTGGAAATATATACCATATCTTGAGATCGGTTTAGATTATAAATGGAGGTCATGGCGGTCCACATGACCATAATGTCATATTTCTTTCCATGCACACACATCAATAACCCTTACTAACCAGTCCATAATGCCCGAATAGCCCGTAATTTGTCTTGTCGGGCCGATTCTTGTTTATAAAACAATAAAGCGTGCGCCCGTAATTGAAAACAGAATAAGCGAAACAATTTTAATGCGCCAAATTGTCAATTACATAACCACCATTCATTATCATACATATTATAGATTACTCAAAAGGCCCCATCCTCATAACATGTTCTAAATATGCCTTTAGGTGACCTTTAGTTAATGGATCGCTGACCATAAGTGTGGTCCTAATATTTTCAATTGACATGTTTACGGATACTTTTTCTTTAACAACTAAATACTTTAAATCCCATGTGTTTTCGATCCACTAAATTTGCCATTCTTAGAGAAGCAGTTGTGGTGTTATCACAATATATTCTCAAAAGGTTTAGCAATAGAATTCGGCGACACCAAGCCTGAGACAAAATTCCGTAACCATAAAGCATGACTTGAAGCTTAGAGACAAGCAGCAAACTAGGCACAAGTCGTGGATGAAGCGGTAATTGATTGTTTCACTCTTCAAGATTGCATTTGCTAGCATAAAGACAAATCCTGAAGTTGACTTTAAGCTATCGAGACAACAATAAGAATCCAAAATGCTTGACAACCTACAATTGTTCGGATCTTTTATATGTGAGCATATAATCCTTTGTCCCTTGTACACATGTTTGGCGCCATCAAACTCCCATAGTGCATTCATAGGAATTTTCTTCATTTGCTCCCCTTTCATGTTATTCCTTGGAGCCTTTACATTTTACTTAATTTGTCACTTTTCAATATAGGTGCAATGCAGGTGAACATGACGCATATTAAATCTCTACAGAAACCAGTCAATATATCCTTTATACAAGATAAACCTAGCACTCCTCGAGATCGATCCTAAAGATCTGATGCCAATAACATAGTTTACCTCACCCATATCAACCATATGAAAAGTTTTTGAGAGATATTCCTTGGTTTCACCTAATAAGCCAAGATCATTTCTGTAATAAAATATCATCACACTCTGAGTATCGAGAGAAATATAAACTTGCTCCCACTAACTTTAGGATATATGCAACGATCAACAATGTTCTCTTTAAATCCGAATGATGTAATGGTATGATTAAACTTAATATACCATTGTGCGGAAAGCTGTTTAGGAGCCGTCGAAGTAGTTTCTTTAATTTGCAAACTAGGTGTTAATTTCCTTTTTCTTTACCAACCCTTGGTTGTTCCATGTAGATATCTTCATCCAAATTCCCATTAGATGCATTTTTTACATCCATTTGATGTAACTCTAAATCAAAATGAGCTACAAGTGCCATGATGATTCTAAGCGAATCTTTCTTGGAAACTGGAGAAAAGGTATCTTTGTAATCGATACCTTCCTTTTAAGTGAAACCTTTGGCCACAAGTCTGGCCTTAAATCGTTCGATATTGCCTTTAGCGTCGCGCTTTGTCTTCAAGACCCATTTACAGTCGACGGGTTTACAACTATTAGGCAATTCGATGAGATCCCAGACACCGTTATGGGCCATAGATTTCAACTCTTCATTCATAACTTCCATCCATTTACTAGAGCAATCTTTCCATATTGTAGAAAAACTAGGATCCTTCCTTATCCCAAATAATGAAATCAGTTCACAATAAATACACCACATAATCATACGTAATGGCGGGTCTCATTTCTCTTTGAGATCTCCTCAAAGGTTACCGGTTGTGGTGGCTCTGACATTTTCAATGGCAATATTTTACGGTGGTAATGAACCATATCTATTATGTTTCGTTTTTCCTCGACTTGTTGAACGGGTTGAGGACGATAGACCTATTGAGGTAAAAAAGTGGTGGGATATCCACTCTTATCTCTTCAACATCTACCTTTTCTTGGTTCATTACTCCCACTAATTTCACCATTCTCTAGAATCGGCATTACCGGTTCATTATTCTCACCTTTGTGGTTAGGACAATAATGTGCCCTTCGATTTATCGAATAGTGTGAAATATCCGGATATCGTTCTTGAATCAGCCTTTTCTCATGTGGAGTTATAGATTCACCTCATTTGGACAACCCCATATGTATATGTCTCAAAGCTAGGTTTCCTACCGGGTCCATAACTTTCGAAAGGGTTTTGGAGGCGCCTTACTAGGAACTCATTGAGATTCATCAGCTCTGGTTTTTTAAGGCTTCACCCAGCGATGGAAATAGGTACGGAAAGGTAACTCATCATACTCACAACCATTTCCATTAATGTGCCGATTCGCCTTTCGGCTTAACACCATTCTGTGGCGTACTAGGCATTGTGTCTTTGACCTGAATGCCATGCTTTTTCAAAAAGGAATTGGCAGAGGCAGGATTTTGTCACAGTTCATCATATCGCCACCAATATTCCGCCTCGTCGATCTCTTAATTTTAATCTTTTTATCTAATTGTCTCTCGACCTCTATTATGAACATCTCGAAGATGTCAATGGCCTGAGACTTTTCATGCATTAGATAAACATAACCATAACGAGATAGATCATCTATAAAGGTGATAAAATATTTCTCTCCTGTAAAACATGGAGCAGTGGTCTACAAATATCTGTATGAATTATTTCAAGGGCTCATTACTTCTTGTGGCACCTTTCTTTGTATGTTTAGTTTGCTTTCCCTTTATGCAATCCACGCATACTTGAAAATCAGTGAAGTCAAGATTTTGTAAAATTCCTTCCTTCACTAATTTCTCAATTCTTTCCCTAGAGATGTGCCCTAGTCTTCTGTGCCACAAGATAGAAGAATTTTCATTAATTAAGCCACGTTTTGAACCAACATTTGAATGCAGGGTTATTAAAGCTTGTGCAAATTCATGATTCAAGGAAATTTTATATAAACCATCACATAAAATACCAAAACCAACTGTAATAGAATTTAACATCAAACTTAATTGTCCAGAACTGAATAAAATAGAATATCCAGTAGCATCTAATTTGGACAAGGAAACTAAATTCCTAGAGATAGAAGGTACATAAAAAGTGTTTAAAAGATCCATCCGATGACCCGTCTGCAATAAGTGATAGAATTTTTCCAACAACTATCACCTCCAACCTTGAGACCGGTTTCCCCGCCTCAGAGAACTTTTCACTTTCCCTTTGGTTTCCCCAGTTGTAAGGAATCCACGCATTAAATTAGTCACATGAATTGTGGCTCGAGAATCCAATCTACCCGAGTATTTGAAGGAACTTGACAAGATTGGATTCATAACATACAAAAGAAAGATTTATACCTCTCTTTTAGACGAGCCTTAAGCTTGATACATTCCTTCTTCACATGCCCTTTCTTGCCACAAAAGTAGCAACTTCACCAGTGAATTTTCTGCATCATGACTACGCTACCTTTCCCGGAGTCCACTTTTCTTAAGTGGAAAAGTTCTTTCCTTTAATTTTCTTTCTTCTTCATGACTCCATGAGTTACGAGCCTAGTGCTTGTTGACGCATCCATACCCATGCCTAGTGCCTTGTAGCTGCAGCCTTTTCAGGTCATGTTTAAAATATATTTGTTCTTGAATACCGCTTCGACCATCATATTTCATGGTGGTCAATTCATCCATCAATGTGCACCTGAGGACTTATCGTAGCGTTAGAAGCGCTCCTCAGCCAATTTCGAAATTAGAGGCAAACTCGGTTTGAGGGAGAAAGTCTTGATATTATTAAGCGATAGTCATTCTCATAAACATCGGTGATGCAATTTGGATCTTGCCTTGGCTTTTGATTGTTCCACTTGCTCGAGATCGCGTCATTCGTGGCTTCAAGGGTTTATCACGGTATTAAAGCCGGTCGAGATCCGATAAATGTGAATTGAACCATTTCACACCATTCGGAAAAATTCGACCCGTAACAGTCATTCAGTCTGAGAAGTGTAATGAAGTGGGAGCTGTACAAAATAAAACAATACTCACAATAAGGCCTCAAGTATAAAATAAATAGCAATGAACTATTGATATCATTAAAATTCTCCCTTTAGGTAAATTTTAACATATCGATCATTCACTTGGGAGGCTTAAAACACTTTACTATTTTGTGTCATTTATATGGTACCTTTAGGTATCCATTTTACCTTTCTAAGCAACACAAAATAAAACCATTAATTAATAATTAGCAGAAATTGACTCTCCTTTGGGTTAGTCTCATTCTCCTAATTATTAAGAAAATTATTAAGAATTTTATAAGTCTCCCTTTATTCCTTTTATGCAATTCAGCCATCTGAGGCTCACTTATTTAGGTTTTCTTTGGCAACTATCTAAATTAGTTAACCTTACATTTATAAATTGTCATTTGGATAAATTTCTAAGATGAAATTAATTCTTTATTTGAGTTAAAAATCGAGGAAATAGTATCGTTAAAAATCAAAGGAAATAGTATCTTTAATAATCATCGGTGAAATAATCAATCATAATAAAATCAAAGAAATCGGCATTCATAAGATATAATAATAATTTCTGAAAGTTCAAATCACGAGGATACATGGACATCTTAAAGAAATTTCGAGTTTCATATTCAAATAAGTGATAATAATGATTGGCTAACCAGTCTTTGTGATTATAACTATCCCTTTATTGAAGCTTCCTTAGGTGTTTGGGAGTACCACTGAAAGCGGCCCGACAATGGTGCTAGCGGCCACTTAGGTTTACCGGCGCCCCTCACCAAACGTGATCGATTAAGCGTTGCAAGGAAAAATAAAATGCTTCGCCTACCCAGTTGAGGCGTTTCTTTATTTTTTAATTGAGGGCAAATTAATCGAGGATAAATCTCAAAATTTAATCTTTATAAAACAATGACTCTGAATATTTAAATTCAATCTAGCTCTGATACCATTTGTTGAGATTTAATTACGGAAATTAACACACAATATTCCAAATCATTGAATTCAAACTCATCTCTGATAATAAAATAATAATAAAAAATATAGATATAGATTACATCTGGATTTGAAGAACACGCGACCATGAGGGTACCCTTCAGTTTATAAATCTTAAATCCTTGATCTCCCGTTTGAAGAACACGCAGTCATGAGAGATTTCCCTTCAGTTTATAGATCTTAAATCCTTGATCTCTTCTTCTCCTTATTAAACTTTGATACGCATAATTGTTTTACGTAATTGATGGAAAGTCACTATACCTTGAAAGGGTTTAATATATATATATATTATTGATAGGAGAAAGAGGGCCAATAATACAGTTAAAACGTTACTACTTAGCATTATTTGTGAATAAGCATTCTTATTCCATAATAATAAATTGTATTTATTATGAATAACTGTTCTTATTCCATAATAATAAATTATATTTATTATTAATTTACCCACTCCATCAAAGGTAAATATCTTCATAACAGTTTAAGGATATTTGATATTCTTTTCATTGGCTAAATACTAGTTTAGTGGACCACCTACTTAATTTTAATGTGGAAATAACAAAGGGTACTTGGACTTGAAGCTTGGGTCTGGCCTGTAGACTTTGATATGTTTGAACCTTTTGAATAGGGGTATTGAGCCAGCGAGATCACCACTACGTACACAAGAAAATCGGACAGCAAGATTTGGAGAGGATGGAATGGGGAAGTAGTCAGCAGAATTGTAGGCTACCAACATCCTATTCCTAGCCTCTAGGTTTTTATTTTTTCTCCTCTCGCGTTTTGTGCAATCTTTTTGTTTTATGATCCTAAATACATCATAGACTCATAATGTTGAACTACGATTTTACAAGTTTGTTCCTTGTAATATTTGTTAGGTGAACTCAAAAGTATGGAATATATCGCCAGGGGCTCAAATTATGTAAAAATGTCGCTTGGGGCTTGTTTGTTTCTTAATTTTATAAACTGTTAAACTTGATAACGTATTTTGAACACACAATAAATATTATTTTTGGGGTTTTTATAAACTCTTCTTGTTATATGAATTTCGTGTTTTTCATATTTTCTGTATTTTTCAGAACAAAATAAATTAGGGTAAATAGATTGTTGTTTGTGTTTTTTTTTTTTTAAGAATAAACACAATCTTAAAAAAATGTAAACAAACAACCCCTTAATATTTAATTATACTATATACTCCTCGACCAACCAGTATATATAAACACCACAGGTGCCCAGTTGTCAATTGCCACTTTCTGAGTCCATTTTCTTTTCCGAGTTTTCTCTCATTTTCCCACTAAACAAACCCGACGTCGCTTTTAATGTCTTATCATATTTTTCTTAACCACTAATATATATATATATATATATATATATATATATATATATATTTCAAAATTAACCTTTTAAGAATATTCGTGCAAATAAATGTTTTAAAAATATCAAATATACACTATTATCATAAGAAATTAAAATATTGATGCCAATTTCATATTTTTACAAAAAAGAAATAGTTGAAATGAATATAAAATTAAGATCTTGCCCACTTTGAATATCTTTTGTGCTCTACGTAACAAAATTAAGAAAATATTATTTAACAATTATAAATTTTTTTTTTATTTTTAATAACGGAAGCCCCGAGAATTTAAAAAAATTTTTTAAATATTTTAATTGCTTTTAATTATTAAATGCGTAGTAGTGAAATATGTAAATGATTAAAATAATTTGTTTTATCTTATACTCAAGACATAAAAACAATGTTTTAAAAGGCCTAAATCGTCGCAAAGCGGTAAGGTCAAGCCTTAAGCCTTACGAGCCTAGACGTGTTTATGCGAAGCCTAGGCGTGAAAAGACATTTAACAATTATATTATTATTTTAATTATTATAAGGCTTTTAAATAAACAAAATAATTCATATTTTAAATATTAAAATATATATAAGTTTATATTATCTTTGTATGTGTAATATACATGAATTAATATGTAATTGATCATAATAGATTTATGAAAATTCATGTTTTCCAATAATAGATTATTTTCAAAACATATATATTACAAATTTACAAGTTCATAATAATTCTTAACTCTATTAGTTTCAATTTTGTTAAACAATCTCTATTTTTAACTATAATAAATAATTTATATTTTTCAACTCAAATCACTATTCATTTTTTAAACGTTCATTTTTTTAAAATAAATATCTTTAAAAATATGGTACATGAAATCTGCTTCTTTTTTATTTAAGTATAAATATAAGCTATATTTAATAAATAAAATTATAATAAATAAAATAGATTAAAAACTTAAAAATGCTTTCTAAACTAATAAATTATATTATAAAACATCTTTTGTAAGGGCCAGTGGCCTCCCTAGTTTACTCCCTCTCTTAGTGTTTTTTTATTTTTTGGGTTCAAAGTTGCTTCCCTATAAAAAAATATGACTTGTAAGTATAATATTACATTACAAAATAAAACAATATTAAAAAAGTTACATGATGAAATTACATGAAAATTACAACCAAATGATAAAAATAAATACAAAAACTAATACAGTGGTAAATCATCCCAATAATTTCCACTGTCAAATTCATAACAATTATCAAAGGACCAATACGTTAGTAGGTGAAATAAGTGTTTTTATGATATTATGTCAACGTGGATAATAATGCATAATATGATTATAAAAGATGAATTTGATACTCATAGGAGCATTGTTGATTTGAAAGTGATGTTTGTTTAAGAAGTTGATATGATAATAGATAAAATTCAATGGTTCCTTACTCGTTATAAACAAATTAAAGATAAAAAAAACTCATTATGCACTTTGAAATGCATTAATTGAACATTTATAGAAAATGTATAATAACAATGTTTCTTGTAGTTAATGTTTTAGTTTAAGTAAATGATATGCAAAACATCATATGATGTAATTTTGATGTTCTTTTTTTCAATTTAACCCTAACCTTCTTTTCTCTGTTAGCCTCTCTTCTCTTTCACTAAGGAGGGGTGATTTTTTGTTATTTTTGGCCTGAAACCACCTTTTTACATATCTTCTACATATCTTTTTCATCTTTTTCTTTCTCAATCGAGTGGTTATTACCTGATAATAGGTTTATTTGTTTAGTTGTCGTCTTCGATGCGTGTGTGGTTGTCGTTTGTCGTCTTAGTGCGACGGTGGTGCATCATTTTAATTTTAACGATTTTGGTTTCGTCGTCGTGATCGCGGTGTTTATTTTGTGTTTGGAGTGATTCGGATGAAGCGAAGTGCTCTGACCAGGAAACCAATCGAATCGATGGTCATCATATCTTGTAGAACTTGGTCGTAGGTATTACAGTCGAGTAATATCAAAACTCAACTATCAAATGTATAGGCTTTGAGTCATTTCATTTACTATTAACATGGATGCTATTTCATTTTTTAGCGATTTTGATTTTATGTTTCTATTGATGTATTTTAGTTTGAATCAATGAAATTATTCTTCTCTTAAAAAAAAAGTTGTATTTTTATTTATAAGAAATTATTGTATTAATTAATTAAGATTTTAATGTTTTATTATCTAACTCCAACCCATGTCTACATTTCAATGTAAATAAAATAATAAAAATGTATTACTCTATCATTGTAAAAATGTATAATTTTCAATAAAAAAATTAAATTATTTTAAGAAAAATACTAATTATTAAAAATAATTTAATATATAAAAATTAATATATTAAAATCATCTTACTTCAAAATTAATAAAATAATAAAAAATAAAAATAAAAATATCTTGAAAAATAAAAATGTTATAAAAATATCATAAAATAATGAAAAAATAATAGTATAATGACAAATAATATTGGTCTCATAATCTTTATATTTGAATAGTAAATCTCCAAATATGGAGATATGGTATTCACAATTATTTACATCTCTATCTCAAAGATGAAAATAAAGAAATTGTGTGATTTTTGCCAAAAAATTTCTGTATATAAAGATAGAGGAAGAGAAATAGAGTATTGGAATGCTCTAACATATTTCCAACATTGTTGTCCACCTAAAACGAAAATTGGTTTGAACCTAAACCTAACCTACGGAGAATGCTTAATCATGTACTGACCAAGTTGAATATTTGACTTTTATGTTTGAATTTGAAAAAAATTATTTATATATTGTAGTGCACTGTATTCCATGGATATTTCTAATAAATATGTTATTAATTTTTGGTTTGTTGATACATGATGTTTGTTATACTTTTAATTTTATTTTTAAATGTTTTTTTTTTTTATCAATTTTTAGTTCATCATTGTGTCAAAAGTGGATATTTCCGTAAAATCAAGTTACGGATATTTCCGTAATTACCGAAAATTTCAAAGCATGATAAAAATCTAACTTTCAAGATTCAAATTTCTATCATTATCTCTCAACAACCAGAGGGAAAGCCAGTCAATTGACAACAACACCACCAAACCCAATTTTCAAGACTCAAAAGTCCACCCATTTGGCAACATTTCCCATTCACCAAAGAACCTCGAAATTAACAATTGAATAGATAAATTTGGCCTCTCATATCTCAAATTGCTAAAACCCAACTTTATCACCCACACCTCACTTCTCCCCTCCCCGAACAACAGAAAGCAGTAAACAAATTCCTCATAAAATCTTTTTGGAAACATGGGATATGGAGTAAGCTTATATTTAGGTTTAAATGAGATAGGAAGCTCAAGTCCAGTGAAGAATTTTATTACTATTAGTTATTTATTTAATTATATTTTTTATTTATCCATTAATACTTTTAGATTTATCTCTTAGGATATTTGAGATTTTCTATTGGTGCTTATAAATAGCACCTTATGTTATTGTTTTTGGTAGATTTGATATAATATTGAAAAATTTGAGAATTTCGTTCTATTTATTTTATTCCTTTTCTTTTAATTTTATTATTCTTCGTAGCCGAGCTACATTAATTTGGTATCAGAGCCTAACTTTGATCCGAGATCAAGTTATTTATTTGTTTGAGTTAACGTCCAGAGATCAAAGCTTCTTTAGATTTATGTTTGTTTCGATCCAGCATTACGTATTGCCAACTTGTTAACAAACACTTAGTAAAAGCCAAACCGCAGGGACGGCCGAAAATTAGCATCGCCTAGAAGCACTATTATTTGCCAACCCCACAGAGTTGAAGAACTCAACTCAGAGACATCAAACCCAGACCCATAGAGTTCAGTTGCAAAAAGTCTTGTGTGGCTTCTTCTCTTTCAGTTTCAGCAATTTCCCAATCAGCGGTAGCCTCGGAATCTCAGGAACAGGCGGAAGCCCTCCGACACATCTTTTCCGGCTAGAAACAAATCCTCTAATAAAGTTTAGTACCATTAACGAAATAACACCCAAGACCACCGCGGTGGAAAAAGACACATCTTGAATACCCATCATTCAAGAATAATAAAATTGATTCTACCATAAAATTGGTATCATAGATTTCATTCTACCATCAGTGGAGATAAGTCTGAGACGTAAGATGGTCGGCAAACCCACACCTTGATCGTTCTTGGAGACACAACAGAGAATTAATTGGCTATCTTGGAGGCATATTCTGGGCCTCCTCCACGACATATTCTTTACACTCATTAAAAATTGCACACTTTATTTGATTCGCTAGCCGCGCTAAAAAATTGTAGCGTCCTAAGGTTCTTCAATGATTATTTTCTTTGCTTTGAAACTCAATTAATATTCGTGATATTTTGATATATTTTGTTTGATTGTTTTTAGGTTCAGTTTATTTGATAGAGCATAAGAGTATTAAAAAAATAAAAATAAAATCGTTTGTTTTTGGTTATTCTTTAGTGACTCGTGCAATCTATGGTATATGATCACATTACATTTTTGGATTGGTGTTTGTTGCATTAGCATATAGTTTATAACTTTTCTTACTCATTGGAATTTTAGATTCTATCTTAGCATGTTAGCCATCAAAAGTGATATTGTTGCATCTTCTTCTTCACCTAACACAAAAGATCCAACTGAGAGACTTAATAATTTTGACTTAAGACTACAAGCTTTATTTCAAGATCTAAATGATAGTCTAGTTTGTATTACCCGTCACCATGATGCAAATAAAGCCTAATTTGATTCAGTCACTGCATCGATAAATAATTTAAATTCAATGTGTGATCAATTGACTCAACGTCAATTTGCTCTCGAATAACAAACTCATGCAATAAATAAAAAAATGGACTTGCTTTTAAAACATCTGGGTAAACATGAGATAGGTGAATATGTTGATGAAACTGTTAGAACACATGTTGGGTCACCACACACTAAGGGTTTAAATCCTTTTGGAGGTTCACATCAATTTGATGAATTCACAAATGGTTTGCATGATAATCTGGGTAAAATAAACTTGGGTAGTCATTCAATTGCTTAACCTCACACAAGGTTACCTACAACAGGAGACCTTCAATTCAACTTAGGTGATCGGTTTCAACCTGTTAATGTCAACCTCCCATTAGATTACAAACCACCAAAGCAAAATTACCCACCAAATCGATGAAGATGTTGCTTCTCGGGCGATACCCGACCTAGGGTTCGGTAATTGGGTAGAGATCGAGATAGAGAGGTTGAAACGACCTCGAAAGGGACATGACAAAAAAAGTTAAGGTTAGTGCTCCTGAATTTGATGGTAGAATGGATCCTAATGCTTTCTCCGATTGATTAGTTACTATTGAAGAATATTTTGATTGGTATGAAATGATTGATAGTGAATGGGTTCGGTTTGCTAAAATGAAATTAACTAATTCAGCTAAGATGTACTGGCAGAATGTGTTGCAAGACATGCTTCGTTTGGGTGAACCACCCCGTCACCCAATGAAGAACATTATGAAAGCAAAGTTTCAAGAAAGTACATTCCTCCATCATATGAGTCAATTTTCTCCAACATGATTAATATAAAACAAATGACTCTTGGTGCTGAATATTCTGTTTGAGGAAATTTGAGAAAGCTAGGCTTAGGTGTAATCAGTTCCATGCTGAGGATCAATTTGCTATCTGCACTCGTTCTGTTAATGGTCTTAGGTTCGACATTTAAAGGATGGTTAAATTACATGCTCCACACACTATAGAGGATGCATATAAAAAAGCCTTAGAAGTCGAGAAGTTCAATAGACCATCCTCTTTTGCACACACAAGTCAGTCAATTGTCCAATATATGAATATTAATACTAGGCCGTGACTTTAGGAGCCTAGAGTTTAGTTTGCGTAACTCTCTTCCTGTTGCTTCTCCTATTGAGTCTATGGATAGTAATTCATTGATTGTTTGTCATAAGTGTAATCACAAGGGTCATATTGCATCTCGTTGTCCCCAACGTGCATTGGCATTAGATGTTGAACAAAGTAGTTTGGAGGATGAGGACCAAATTGTTGATCCTTTAGATTATTCTGGTGATGAAGATGATCTTCATGACAATTGTGATGCTAAAGCATGTGTTGGTGTGGTTAGATGTGTGCTATCCACACCAGTAGATAATGATAATTGGAAGCATACTAGTATTTTCATGCAATCATACAGAGTGGAGATAAAAAATGTAAGTTAGTGATTGATGGGGGTAGTTCAATGAATGTGGTTTCTAAGGATGTTGTTAAATTGTTAAACCTGAAAGTAGAACCACATCCAAATCCTTTTAGAGTAGCTTGGGTGAATGACCATACTTTCTGTCGCTAAAGGTGTGCACTCTCTATTCGAATAGGGAGTTATAAGGATGAAATTTATTGTAATGTGCTACCCATGGATGTTGCCCATGTTCTTTTAGGTCGCCCTTGACTTTTGATTTTAATGTTACCAATTTTGGTAAAGATAACATTTATTCATTTAAGTATAAGGGTAAGAACATTATTTTGAGATCTGTTAAGCCTAAAGGTTGCAATGGTAAACATGACATCTCTAAACTTCTTGAACGAAATTTGCATATTTTAAAATGTAAGAAGTTTGAGAGATAGGGAATTAGGACTGGTATGTGCTTAGCATTAGTGGCAAAAGAAGTTTCATCTGATACTTTGATTGTCGATGTTCTTTTACCACCTCACATGCGTGTGTCTAAACCTGCAAAAAACTTTGCAAAACACATCCATGACTTACATGTTAAGATTAGGCGAAAGATTTCTTTAAGTAATGAAGAGTATAAATTGGCTGTTCATGTGCATTGTAGATCTAAGGAATTTAATGTTAGTGACTATGTCATGGTTCGCATTCGTCTTGAAAGAATTCCAAAAACGTTTTCAAAAAAACTTTATGCAAGAGCCATGGGCCCTTATTCTATAATTCGTAAACTGGGATCTAATGCATATCTTTTTAATTTGCCTAATGACATGGATATTAATCTTGTTTTCAATATAGAGGACTTGCTACCTTACTGAGGCACTTTTGAGCCTTTTACTCTTCCTTCTAGTGTGTCTGTAGGTGAAACTAGCAAATGTGCACCCACTATGCCTTCATTACAGTATAATAAGGAGACGGTGGATATTACCCTTGATGATGAGTTTGTGACTTCTAGAGATGATGGTTTTGTCGTTCAGCGTAGGCTGACATGATCGTCGATTATGATCTTCTTGGATAAAGGAGGATAATCTTCGTCATTTGGATCCTTCGTTGTTGGATTGCTACCTTTTCTTTTCCCGACTCTTTAGGTGGAGTTCTTTTCAGCAGAGGAATGATTAGTGGGGCATAGTAGGCCCATATTTGAGGCTTAAATGAGATAGGAGCTGAATCGATGATGAATTTTATTATTAGTTATTTATTTAATTGTATTTTTTGGATTTATCCGTTAGTACTTTAGTTTATCTATTAAGATATTTGAGATTTATCTATTAGGATTTTTATTGGTTATATCAATGGTACCTTATGTTATTGTTTTTAGGTAGATTTGATATAATATTGAAAAATTCGATAATTTCTTTCTATTTATTTTGTTCCATTTCTTTTAATTTTATTATTCTTTGTAGCCGAGCTACATTGGAAACCCAGCTTCCCAAACCATTGACACCAATTAGATGGCGATAGAGGAGTTGGACATGGTGGGTAAATCTTTGGAATGAATGAATTTATTTCTCTTTTGGCTATCATGGAATATAAACTATAAATAATATATTTAAAATTTTTTGGGATTATATAAAAAATATATGATAATTATAAGTAATTGTGAAAATATTGAATTTGTTTTAAAATATTTTTCAAAACTAGTTTAAATATAATGTTTGATAGATTAAAATTTTGATTTTTCAATTTGAGACTTTCACGATTTAATGTATATTTTACATTTTTTTAAGATGATGTAAAAATAACATTTATTCATAATACTTAATTTGAGATTAGTTTTCATATTATTTTTAAAATAAATCTAAAACAAATAATTTTGAGACGATTATGCCCCTGTACATAATTCTCCCTTTTCTTAAAATTTAAAATAATTTAAAATAATTTTCTCATAGATAATAAATAAATAAATAATATCTTTTTATTTTAGAAGGATGGTTGCTTAATGTATATTTTACATTTTTAAGATGATGTAAAAAAAATAACATTTATTCATAATGCTTTATTTGAAATTATTTTATATTATTATTTTAAATAAATCTAAAACAAATAATTTTGAGGCGAGTATACCTATTATGTATTCCTTTTTTTTTGACATCAAAGCAAAAACTAGCATTAAGAATTAATAGCATCAGTACATAAACTGGTATGAATGACAACAGGGGGGTCATTCCAAACCATAAAGTCAGGGTGCCTAATAGCATTTCTAGCAAGAATATGGGCAACAACATTGTTTTGCCTCTTAGTAAAAACCACAGAAAAATAATGTTCTCCTTGTAGAAGGAATAAGCAATCCTTGATCAAAGCACCAAACTCACTAAAATCAGCATGTCGGTTCTGCAAAGCTTGTACTACTTGAAGTGAATCTGTTTCAAATATCCGCACAAACTAAAAACCCAGTATTGCTTGATCAGAGGCCAAATCGCTGCAATAAGCCCACTAGTTTCCAACTCCCGGCCTTGGAGTTTCGCCATTCACTACCCGAGAGGCGGCATGAAAATAACCCTTGTGAATCCACGAACCACAATTCCCAACTCGGTTGGCTTCCTCGAAGAAATTTGTCGCATCTATGTGCATTTTACAAAGCACAGTAGGGGCGTTGCCAATGTTGTTGAACCACGGGGGTGAAATGACTTGGTGACGGGTTCTCCTTCTCTTTAATAGAGATCCCGTCGACAAAGTCGAGGCAAATAAGCGGGTTCTCATTTGTTAGTTCATGTGATCAGTTCTAGTCCGATTGTTACGTTGGATCCATATGGCCAACACGACGTGATTTTTCCTAACCTCTTTGTTTTGAGTTTTTATCAATTAAGAAAGAACCATTCACAAAGCTTTCGAAGTTTTGTATGGGGTCAATCAAGTCGAGACACCTTGTTACGACCCGACAAGATGTAGGAAAAGGGCATGAAATAAATAAATACCAAGCATTCGGGAAGCTATTTACCTGAAAAGACATAAAAATTTGAGACATCAATACCTTTTTTGATTGGAGTTGCAACTTGGTAGGGAGAACCCCTCTACACATTCTCCATAAGAAATTTTTGATGCTGAGGGGGGGCCTTCATTGCCCATATATTACTCCAATCTCCTTCACCCAGGAAGCGGCTATGAACACCCGATAATTGGTATTATGATACCCTGTTTTCACGGTGTACTACTTGAGAATTTGTATAGTGCCACTTGCATATTGATCGCAACAAAGTTGAGACAAAAGGTATACTTTGTATTTGACAACATCTCGAACGGACTTTCTCAGCCGTTCGCATCCATTCCATTTTGCAGATCAATAAATCGCTGACTCTCAAATAATAGTTCTCACAGGTTGTTTGTACCAAAGTGATCATTCCTCAACCAAGGATCGGTCAGACATCAATCGTGTACCATTACTATTCTCCATCGAGCAGCTGTTTCCAGCAATGGGAGAAATGGAAGATACTCCTGAAGTAAAACTTGGATTGGACCCTAAGGTGGCCTTTAGAAAATCCCCTATGGGAAAATATTTAGCTTTGAAGATCCTGTAAACAAGAGTATCGGATGCAAAACAAAGCTTCCAACCAATCTTTCCTAACATAGCAATATTAAAACAATGGAGATTACGAAACCCATTTCCATATTTATTTTCTTCACCCTTAGTTTATCCTATGCCAACCATTTTATGCCATAGTTTCCATCTTTCTCGATCCCCACCAAAAAGAGTTATTTTTTGAATTTCCATCTAGAATAGAATTAGGCGACATAAAGGTACTCATATAATATGTTGAAATGGATTAGTATTTGCCTTGATCTTACTTACCGACTACGGATATAGATGCATTTTTCTAGCTTTGGATTCTTTGCCATCGTTCTTTAATGTGATTAGTACCATCTTCTTCTTTCTTCCAATCAATGAGGGCCCAAGTACCTGTATTATTGAGATTGTTTGATGTCGAACGGATGGCGAGGCTGCGAGTTGGCGTAACATTCGACCAGACATGGTTCCGGATTTGTGAAGTTTACCCCACACTGCTTCTTCGTATTGGAGAAGGAATTTTTCTTCATCACATTACATTTCTCTCTCGGAGGCTCACGAAGCGAGGCTATCGTCACCAAAGAAGATGGGAAAGCAGTTGGACTAGTTCACACTAACTCGACCTTATGGTACTCACCTCAGTTACGCCTTTTAATCCAATGAAGATAACCTGACCACATAAGATAAAAGATAGAGAGCTAATGGATCACCTTATGCCCAATCCTCTTTACCGAAATAATTAGCCTACTCCCTTCCATTCACCAATGTGCCTCCTTGTAGAAACACATAGCATCCTTAAGATCGACCATACATTATCGAAACCCGATTTCGACATAATCCCTCGGAGCGGTCTATTTTGTCGCAAAGCACAACGATATCAATTTTAAAGGCCACATCCCCATGTTTTCCTTTATTCTTCCTCTTCATATGATGGATTATTTCAAATGCCACTAAGACATTATCAGTGATTGACCTCCCTGAAACAAATGCAGATTGCTCCTTAGAAATGATCCGAGGTAACAATTTTTTCAATCGGTTTGCCAAAACTAGCAGAGCCAGTTTATAGATTCCACATTCTGAGTGTAATTGGCCTGTAATCCTTCATGGTTTTGGAATTCTGATGTTTCGGGATCAAACATATATTCGTATGGTTGACCAACGGAGGAAAACACAGATTATTCATCCATTCCAGACTATCTCGATATACATCATCACCTATTAAATCCCAAAACCTTTGATAAAATGCAGGATTGAAGCCATCGGGTCCTGGCGATTTATCAGGATGCATCTGCATAATGGCCTCCTTAAATTCATCCTTCGAGAATGGTAGCAACAATGCAGTATTCTCCTCTCTCTTAATTCCTAACATCGGCTCTGATCAGAGACTTTATCATGCCACAGGGGCTATTCGAATACAGGATCTTTAAAATAGTCGAATTTGCTACTCTGAGATGTCCTCGTCAGTTTGAACCCATTCTCCCTTATCGGTGATCCCAGGCCGACCAATCTCATTTTTCTTTTTTTGGTGGCGTTGCATGAAAAGCGGGTGTTGAAATCACCGTCTTTGAGCAGAATTTGGATCTTTACTCGGTATCTGGCTGTTTCTGATTGTGAGGCGGTTGGGTTTAATCTTTGAAATACCGAATAGATGCCTCATCAGTTTTAAACCGAACAAGTTCCAACTCTGTTTTGCAAATGTCAATATCCTTTCTGAATCGGAGAGTTAATTCCTTACCCCAGCTGAATAAAGAATCGGCACATGAGTTGACTTTCTGCTTTGTTGCTGTCGATTCAAGCGAGCCTAATGAAACAATTTGTTGTAATTCTGGTTCAGACAACCAATTGTTCTCAAAACGAGATTACCATTCTTCTCTTTTGGCAATCGGCCAAGCGTGTGTAAGAGTATTGGAAATTGATCTCGAAGCAGGGCAATCAAATTAAGGGTTTTACTGCGAAATGGGTCGACCAAGCATCAAAACCAAATAGCGGTCCTAGCTTTTCCTCTGCAATTTAGCGTCCCTTTTCCCCTTTCCATGTAAGGGGTAATAGGCAAGAGGAATGTCTAGTAATCCACAATCAACCTGACATCTCGGAATCCTCACGAATAACAAGCAGGGGTGCTCGACTTTTCCGCTTCTTGTCGACTCCTGGTAAGTGGTTCATATCTATACTTTGCAGGTGACGAGCGGGAGTAGAGGAACGTAGCAAATTCCATGATTCGTCGGTGGGTTCGCTCCGACATACCATAAAAACCGGTCAGTATCATTTACCTCTCACTTCATCTTCTATCTACAGATTAATATGGTGTGTCGAGGCTTCACAAGTAACACGCACTTTTCCATATCGTTCCATGAAACTGACCCTGGCCCGATCATGCGGTGGGAAACCAGTTTTACCCTCGAGCACTCTATTTATTGCCAACTAAAGTTTCAAACAAAGGCCACGTGGGCTGTGAGTTTTGGCTGACTCACTTAAAGCATGAGCCCCGCGGGCTGACCCAACCCCTAACGGTTCAGTGAGGCCCAAATCATTTGTATGAGGCGGGACACCGTCTGACTAGGTCTGCCGGAGTAAAGGGACTATGCAGGTTTGTAGGGTTGGGAGAGAAAATTTGACCTATATCATCCACTTTGAGTTTGTGAGTCATGGTACTTTTCTTGGGCTCCGCGCCAGCTGACCTTCCTTTTTAACATGCTCAAATATTGTTTATCATCTTCATATCTACCACCATGGACACGCAACACTTTCCGCCTTCCTCCACCCCTCGTCAGACTTACACGTTCATTCCAGATTCTGGCAGCCATTTGCTCATTGTATTTTGATCGTAGGTTTTGCACGATTTTCTGTACCATCTCTGCTCCAATTAATCTCCTTGCGGCCATTGTAGGCCACGGACGCCATCTCCAATTGTTGACCTTGATTTGTGCGTAACCAAGGATTGAATCCCGGCCACGAAGGTGATGGTGATGCTTTGAGGCGGACCCCATCCCACCGGAACAATCTCCTCTTACGGAACCATTTGGATAGCTGGGGACAAAATCGATCTGAGATACCCTAAGCAACCACATATGAAGCGAGAAAAGGCTAAAGTCGTTCATATTTAAAGAGTAAAATCCATCCCCATTGGGTGTTCTTATTCGTTTTCCACGCTTCAATGGAGGTCGAACATCCATGGTTACACTTAGTCGCATATACTCCTTCCGACTTCCACCAAAATTGCTGGTATCATATTCAAGAAAAGAGCCAATATAATTTCCTAATTGCTTGCCGACCGATTACGACATCTGGCCCCAGAAGGTAAGTCAATTTGGACCCATATGTCAATAAATTCAATGGAATCACAGTTTAGGGTACTCACGGGTTGAATCCGGTCTTAGAATCAACAAGTGGTTGTCATATGTCCATAGCCACTCCATGCTTTCTTTTGAGATCTACCACGCTGAAACATTCCAAATATATATACCTTTGATTGGCGAATTCAGAAATACAAACACCCTTTCCTAGTCTCCAGAGATGAGATAAACGATTCCGCATAAAGTTGAAGTTGATGGAACGATCGGTTAGGAACCGTCCTACCGGACCTCAATTCAAGCGTATTTTCATCGCCTCATCATCCACCCACTTGAGAGCAGAATTCGGTTTCCCCTTGGGATAGAGACAAAGTCATTAAAGAAAGATCCATAATTGTAAGGCGAAGAACCAAATAGCACAGCCAGCGAATAACAAAACTACCAACAAGATGAAGAAACAAAACTCTCAATCCAGGAGAGGACTGCTCTCAAACAAGGAGAGGACTACAATCAGTGATATAAGGATAACTTACTAGTTTAGAAACTCACCTTCCCTAATTCTCCCTTTTCTTAAAAAATTTAAATAATTTTCTCATAGATAATAAATAAATAAATAGTATCTTTTTAATGTTAAAGGATGGTTTGCTTAATGTATATTTTACATTTTTAAAGATCATGTAAAAATAACATTTATTCATAATACTTTATTTGAATTTTTTTTATATTATTATTTTTAAATAAATCTAAAACAAATAATTTTGGGGATGATTATGTCTAATACATAATTCCCCTTTTTGTTAAATTTTTTAAAATAATTTAAATAATTTTCTGATGGATGATAAATAAATAAATAAATAATATCTATTTAATGTTAGAAGGATGGTTGCCAAAAGAAAAAATTAAAATGATTTAAAAAAAATTTCTCATAGATAATAAATAAATAATTTCTATTTGTATTTGAAGGATGTTTACTTCCATGCTAAAACAAAAAGGATCATTCAAAATATAAAATGTGGACTCTGGACTCATTATGGATGGCTTCAAGAACATATTATAAAACTACAAATGAAATTATCCAATGTTAATTTATAATGATACTCATAAAATAATAATAACAAGTTTAATATTAAAAGATTTTCTTAGATCGTTCTATTATAATATAGATTTATCGATAATATAAGAAAAATGAAAGTATAATTTTTATTTATTATTTTTAATAGTATTTAAAGTATCTTATGTTTAAATAAGATATTTTCATTCCAAAAATGTAATATTGTAGGCTTATATATAAATCTTAGAGATCTATTCAGTTTTAATTTATAATAAACTTTGACTGTTTTGTCAGGTGTAATGAGATACTTACAGGAACATATATAAACAAGCAGAAATTTAATTAATTGGCATAACCTTCTATTTATTTATAATCTCAATGTTATTATTCTAATTTTTATACAAAAAAAACTAGGACAGTTATATTCTTTTATATAGTGTACGCATGAATCATTTCCCTAGTTTTTAATATAAAAGCTATTATTATTTTTATTTTTAAAATGAAGAATAAGGGTGATTTGATTAAAAGATTTATTGAAAGTAATACAGGTGATCCCCTTCATCTAATTTTGGTATGATTTTGATAAAAATACCCCTCCTATTTTCTTACAAAAATAACTTTTTTTCTTATTAGATAATGTAATTATATAAAATAAAAGAGAGTAATTTGTTCTAAAAATAACCTTACCCATCAAAATGCCTTACATATAACTATATAAACAAAAGGGCTGAGTCTCTAGGTATATAATGATTTGTAAATTAGATGACAGAAAAGCTTGAGGGTCGTAAGATTAAAAGAAAAGAAAAATAAATTAAAGATATGGGTTCTCTCTTTTCTGCCTTGTATGATCAATAAAACCGTTGGAGTGCTTTAGAACCGATTGTTGTAGTTGTAAAGTTAGACTGATTAAAAAATGAAAAAGTGGTGCCAAGCCATGGGTATTTGGGTTTGAATATAAAACCGAAGAAATTCTAATTTTTTAGAAAAGATAAATAGAATTTCAGGTCAAAAATCGAGATTTTTCTAGATCTCGGATGACGAAGCGGGTTCACGTTGGAATCGTGCCGAAATATTCTGCACTCCATTCAGCGAATTCGGGAGGCGGTCGAATTTAAGTCTTTTGAGGCAGTTGTCGGGTGTCGATATGACAGCGCTGAGAGACACACATGATATAGAGATGTGATGTGGCAAAATTTTTATTACGTATGTAGTGACACATCATCATGATTAGTAAGAGGATAGAGAAGTGACATATTAAGTCTGTATTAATCGAAAAGTAGCTAAAGTCAAACAATGGGGACAAGAAGGAATAAATGAAAAAGAAGAAAAGAGGTTCTTTACTCTTCATTTTGTTTTGGTATCATTGATGAGGGAAAGCTTATATTTTAGAGAGAAAGTCTTACCTTATCTCTGATTGGCGTTCGACCAAAAACCGGTTCTCGTCGAACAAGAGGAGAAGTTGGTCTCACGCTGCAAGGGCTACAGCGTGGACAGATTTGTGAGTTCGACAACTCCAGAGGGTGGATTCTGTCCCTGTGTTTATTTGCTTGGTAGAGCCATTTTGATGGATAGGGATATTACGGGGCATGAATGAGATTCGTCTTTTCGGTTCCAGTTGAGATTGGTGAGAAATCCTAGACAGTCGTGACGAGTTTTGAGACCTAGGGTTTTATTAGTGCGTGATCTTGTGTGTGGTTTGTGTTGCTTGTGAGCGTTTCAAAATGGGTGCTTAAATTGTTTATTAGCTCATGTGAGCTAATTTTTGATATTAATGCTATGAATAAATAACATGGTTAGTATGAACTTTGTTAATATATACATGATTGATATATTGACATGTGTTGTATAGAAAATAGCATACGTCATTCTATATCGCATTTAGAGCTGACCTAGGCAAATAGGTGTGAGTGCATGACATGAAAGAAAAGGAATGGTTGTGAAAGAGAGATTTCAAGGAGAATTTTCCAAGAGGTATATGGAGATTGTCGACCATTACGTCGGAGGGACGTGAATGGTTTGAGTTGCCAATGATTCACATGAGGTTGTTCGATAAATTTTATCGAAACTCGGTGTTATGTTTTTAAGGCTAAAACGCTTTGTTTTAAAGCAGTGTTTTCTCACACTTGGCTTAGGCATGCGTGAGGGAGTCGATGTTCGAGAAATGGAAAGGGTGAGTCACATTCTCATCAATTTCATGTAGACCCATTTAGGTAGGAACATATGTTTTGCTTTAATGTTGGTTTGACATTGCATGAGCACTTAGGTCAGGTAACCCATGGCAGATGAATTCCATTACACAGAGGCATTGCTCGCACTTGTCGAGAGAAAAATTATTTAAGGTACTGAAGGTTTCACTTGGGGATGGGACGTATCCGAGGCCTTAGAGATGAAGAAATGGCCATATGTGGCCTTGTAATGTATTTTTGTAAAAATCTAGGTAAAAGACCCAGTTTGGGCTAATTTGTAATCAAAACAAATTGTAAATTAACTTATTTTTGTATAAAATACACATTTTGGTGAGTATGAATGTATGGACCAATGTGACCATTTTATTAAGCTATGGGTCTCATGATATGAGACACCGGTTTTTCGCGAGTTGCGGTAGTGTGACGGAATGCGAGGAAATGAGGCGTCGCAAGTAACCCAGTAATATTGTATTATTAATGTTTAATTTTATTGTTTTGGTGCATTTATGATGGATGTAGGAAAGGAGAAATGGAGTAACCGAGAATGTTAGCATGGAGAGAATTGGCGACTTTGTAAAGATTAACCTCAAGTGTTCGTGTTCTAGATGTTACCAGCTTCTTAGTTTGTGGATTAAGATCATTGTATAAATATCTTGTGGGTAAGTTCTCTGAACTTTTTCTCTCCTCTTCTCTTATGAAGACATGATGTAAATAATTTTTTCATTACCTTGCTATTCTATTGTGGTTCTCTCTATAAAATAATTTTTTATTTCTTTCTCTTCTCTTATAAAGACAACATGTAAATATATAGCTGATTAGGTTGGACTTTTTCATTGCCTTGCTATTCTAGTGAGGTTCTCTCAATGTTTTGAAACTCGGATTAATATTTAGATAAAAAAGTTGTGATTCATAGTTATTCAGGAGTGACCAGTTTATATTATAAATAGATAATTAATATATTATTAAAATAAAAATAGGTATAAAACTATATTTAACTTATTTCAACCATCCAGTTAACTGATTAAAAGCGATTTTTAGTTTTGAATCAGGCCGATTTTAATGCTGGTTCTTGATCCCAATCATTAAGATCAGTGATTAGATCCGGTTTGAAACATTGGTGTTATCTGTTTTAATTTTTTTCTTTCTCTTGTCTTATAGAAGATAATTTGTAAACAGCTGATTAAGTTCAGAACTTTCTTTGCTTTACCAATTTACAATGTGGTTCTTTTCTATTTGTCAAGGTTGTTTATGAACATTATAAATTAAGGGCTGATTTGATTTGATTAAAAGACTTTTTAAATTCTAAATTTTGGAAATCTAAATTTTACCTTATTTTAACAAAAATACCTTTGTTGTTTCCTTATAAAAATAATCATTTCTTTTTAAATATTCATATAAATATATGAAATCAAAAGGGTATTTTGGTTTATAATAAGTTATTTTTCAAGAAAAAACATGGATTTACAAATTTTTTTAATCAACTAGCACATAGCCATGCTTGATAACTATAATGAATTTTAATTGATATGAATTATTTTTGAACTTGGACCAATGTTTGTGGTTAATGGTATCAAGACTTTGATAAATGAATGAATGAGGACTATAAAATTTAATTTTTTAAAGTTATTTACCAACAATTGCAATAAAATTGAATTTATTTATTTAAATAAAGTCAACCCTTCTATATATATATATATATATATATATATATAATATATAGAAAATATGTTTATGTAAAATTTTGATTTAGCTTTAGTGTTTTGCATACTAACTTTAGTAACTTTTTTTGGTTCAATACTTGTTCATCTCGGAATAAATCAATATTGAAGCACCTTGTTAGTAAACCAACATTAAAGATATTTGGTAATGCTTAATAGACATTTATTGTAGTATATTTGATAAATAAATAAATAGAGGTTTACATTTTGATATAGGAAGTTGAAGTAGAAGACTAAGAAAATGCATTTCGATATTAGATTACAATAAAGGGGGTAAACCAACAACAATTTTAATTTTAATTTAGTTTTATTTTATTTTAATTTTGAGCCTAATTGGGCTCAGCATTATACTTAAACTCAAGCCTTATCCACACACATACTATCTTTTCACACACTCAAACACACTCCCATGCACACACACTCTATCACTTCTCATCGATCATTTTAAAAAAGATGAATGATGGCGGAATTAGAAAAAGTGCTGGTTTACATTCACTAATTGAGCCCATTGGTGAATCATGATTGAATGATTACAGTCATCATAAATAGATAATTAATATTTTATTAAAAATAAATATAAATATAAATGGATTTGATTGGTTAAATCACCGTTTCAACCATCAATATGATCGGTTCAACATAGTTCGGTCGATTCTAAAGTGGATTCACCGAAAACAATTTAACATTTGAATTTGATTGATTTTGTTGTTGGTTCACAATCTAACTAGTCAGATCGACTGATTCTTCGATTCGATTTTTAAAACATTACTTGTCACTCACCCCCACACACTCTTATATACCCTTGGCACACTATCCTCACTCTCACTAAAGGCTATGAATTTGGCCAACCAGTGAGCACTTGTGCCCCGAGGCAACCACGGTTTTGTGAGTATATGAGTTAGAGTATAATACGTGTTTAAATTATTATTAATATTGACAAACAACAAGTTTAATAAATGAGTTATATTTATGATGACTTGCCTAACAATTTGACTAGAATTGATCCGTTTAATTATTACTTATTAATTAATTACCTTATTTAATATGTTATTTGTGTTAAATACTGAATTGTATTATAATTCTATTAATTTAAATAATAAAAATTAATAAACATATTTATTACATTAATAGGGTTATTTGTGTTAAACATGCATAGGCAGGACCAATTATAATTCTTATTGTACAAATAATCAATTAATGGTTTATATTCGGTGTTGACACGCCTAACATGAATAATAAATGGGTTGGGGTTGAGTTAGCGAATGTTGTGAGTTTATTATTTGTGTCGGGTTTGGGTTGGCGAATATTAACAGTCACGCTGTACGACACGAACCGACCCATGTTACGGTATTACTTTGCTCTGCTCCTCACATGCTAATGTTCATTTTTTTATAAATTGGATCATTTCACTTTTTTTTTCTGTGTAAATAAGAAATTAAATAAAATGAACATCTAACCTTCTGATTTGAGTAATCAGCCCACTACTACATGGTTTCTCTCTAATTTTTTTATTAATTTATTGCCAAATTTCTTGAATCAAATAAAGATTATTTTAAATTCAATTTCCAGATTCAAATTGATTCAAATTCAAATCACATCTTAAAATTCAGAAAGTACCATAATTGAAAATTCTGTCTCACCTCATCATTTTCAATTTCAAATTTTCAAGTTTTTTATTTCAAAATTACTATTTTCCAATTTCAAAATTTAAGTTTCCAACTTCTAATTCAAGTGCCCTAATCTCAAATTTCAAAATTCTCAATTTCTGAAATTCAAGTTCTCAATTTCAAAATTCAATTATCAAAATCCAAATTCAAAACTCTCAAATTTCAAACCCTTGCCAAATAAGTGGAAGAAATCCATACCATTAGAACAACTTCTTTATACTAATACATCACAAAATTGCTTTATATATCAACCATTTATTTTATTGAAAATGTTTTAATAAGTCTTTTATATATATATATATATATATATATTTATAGATTAGTTTAATTTATTAATAAATTTATTAATTCAACTAGCTTAATTAAATTATGATTTAATATAAATATTTCATTTCATTTATTAATGATTTTCTTAAAAAATTACTATCACTTTTTTTTTTTGAGGGTTAATATTTTTCTTTTGAAAATACTATATATAAAAACAATTTTATTTTTAATAAACAAATATAAATATAGGAAGAAATTTCAAAAAAAAAAAAAAAAACTATTGATATTACCCTTTGCTAAACTTTCAAAATATTTGATATATAAATTAAAATATCGAGCATGGTTACACATTGGTGAAAAGTAGCAAGAAACTCTACAGGTTTTACAGACTGCGGTGAAACACTAAAAATCCGTTACCCACAAAAAAGCGCATAAATTTTGAATATAAAATAATCATTGTGATGTATCATCCAAAAAACTTTTGGTTTATAAACAAATGAAATTTGTTTTAAAAATGATCATTAGATGCCATCCATAATGACGGTTTTTCACACATGGGCTTAGGATTTGTGAGAGTCGATCGGAACTCAAAGCGTAATTTACATGATGAGTCGCATCTCATTTCATGGCATGACATGTAGGATTCAATTTAGAATTGACATATTCTTCATTGAAATGTTGATGTGTGTATTATTGTGTGAACATGGCATTGAATGTGCATTTAGGTGGGGAGTAGCCCTTGTAGGATTTATCCTTATTGGACATTGCTCACCTGATCATTGGGACCCCTTTTGGGATCGCGGACATGTATAGATGGTGACCGCATCGGGACCCGCAGGTATGAAGAAAGTCGAAGTGTGACTTTGAGAAACCTTTTTGTAAAAAAACTAGATTTTACATGTAATATTTTATATAGGAGTTTGGCTTTGAGAACTTTGTGAATTGTTTTGATAAATTTGTATATTTTTTAAAATATATCATACGAATGAATCCGGTGAATGAGATCACGATATGGTATTTATCGAGATATATGATACCCACGAGGTATTCCGCTTATTGACGGTTTGTTAGCTGGACCCCCCAGGTTTGGGATTACGACTTGGTATCGAGCTTAGGTATCACGAATACCTAGGGCTTGGGCATGGGTTTATGACATCGCGGTTATAGTACAAAGCTTAGGTTATATGAATGCCTAGTGATCTGCCGACCATCAGTCTGCAGCTGGTATCAAAGCATTCATTGTGCATTCTTGTGGTCGATGTGTGATGATTGTGTTACACTAATGTGTGTTATATTGTTTGGATTATATGGATGATAGGTTGTATATGACGAAGAACACTAGAGGTTAAAGAACACTAACCTTAGGGGTTCAAAAAATAAATGAGCACGATAGTTTGGGAACTGATATTTACTAGTGTTTAGCATTATGTATCACTAAGGAAATAAGGAAAAAAAAAAACTCATCTTGCTAATTGACATGTGTAGATGGTAAGTCGAGGATGGGGATGCAGAGGTCATCCACGGGGCCATAGCCAACCACCACACATTTTTGACCATGACCCACCTATATGGAGGTTATGGGTATTGCGGTTACTTATGTGCCTGTTAGATGCGGTGGGGGTCAGGGAGGGTCGAGTAACCTCAAAGGTTTAAAGCACATTATCCCCCAACATTCATGGGAGGAGGGGATCCGATAGTGGCTAACCATTGGTTGCGACAGGTTGAAAAAGTTTTGGAGGCTATGGAAATCACCTCTGATGCTACACGGATTAGACTAGCGGCATTTCAGCTAAAGGGTGAATCCTAGGTATGGTGAGATTGGGTTAAGACCTCCAGGAACTTGGAGGCAATGACATGGGAGATTTTTCGTGCGCTCTTCATGAGCAAAGTTTTTTCCCATTTATCTGCTGGCTCAAGGGAGCTTCTAGAGTTGGGGAGCGGGGAGTCATGTGATGCGGATAAATGGCTAAGTTCTTTAAATTAACCCGTTTAGGTGAGACGATTAATAAGCCATAGATATGACGAAGTGAGAAGTTTGAGGATGGTCGAAATTGTCCATGCGGGGCGAATGTGGTCTTCTCACAAGATATGGACTCTATGGTCAGGACAACTATGGTCATCGAGAGAGAGATGGATGAAGTAAAGAGCATTCGGGATGCTTGTGTTAGTGGAAAAAGGAAAAAGAACCAGTTTTCTTTTGGCTCGGAAGAAGTACAAGGGACTTATTCCATGAGGATCTTCGGAGACAGGGTCGCGGCCCAATAGGGCCACGGTAGGACTAGTCGGCCCAGAGATGGAGGAACCGGGCTCTTGACCGGGGCAAGTGTGTTTCCTAGTGCCACCGACTGGACGCGAGACGGGATTGCCCTCGGAAGTAGGGGATCCTAGGTTATGGGACACCACACCATCCCAATCATCAGTGGGACATGCACAGACATAATTTATTCCTCCTTACCCCACCATGGGCCAAGGAAGACAGTATCAATCTCAGGGTGCTACACAAGAACCTACTATTTCATAGACAAGCCACATGGGCCGGGGTATGGGTCAAGATAGGGGACCGGGCTCATAGGCTGGGACTTCAAGGACCCATGGGTGTGTCTATGCCGTTACACCCTGAAAACTAAACGTAGATCCCGGTCGGTTGCGTATAGGTGCTGTGCATATCCGCCTTTGGGTAACATCTTGTTTGATTATCGTTGTATCGCATTCATTCATGTGCATCATGCGAAAGAATTGGGCTTAGAGGTTGAGACCTTGGAAAAGCCGTTCCATATAAGCTCTCCCCTAGGAATTAGGGTGAGTGTTGATTTGATATGTTGGGATTGTGAGTCAGAGATCTTCGGGATCCTACTCACAGTAGACCTTAGGGTTATGGACATGTCGTAGTTTGATGTCATCCTTAAGGATGGGCGGTTGTACACACCAGGAGTTGGCAGTGATTGTGATCGTGGAGTTCACTGCGTACACACGGGATAGTGTTTGTGTTGTTTGTGTTTTATGGGTGGCAAAGGTCGCTATCCTAGACCGTGTACGACTCAAGTGCTTTGCTCACGGTTGATAGGTTATTCATGAAGCCTTACCTTGGAGGACAAGGTGAGATAGGGTTTGAGTCTACCTCGGGTAGTTTGCGAGTTCGAGGATGTCTTTTCGGATGAGCTACCGGGATTACCCCCGTAGAGGGATGTAGACTTTATCATCGAGTTACACCTTGGTATGTCACCCATTTCTATAACTTCACATAGGATGGCCCCGATTGAGTTACAGGAACTCAAGGTCTAGATACATGAATTATTGGGCAAGGGTTTCATTAGACCGAGCACTTCACCTTGGGGCTGTAACACCCCGAAATATATCCTAGCAGTTTTCGGACATGTTTAGGGTATAATAAAAGTAACAGTATATTTGTCCGGCATAAAATAAAAATAAAATAAGCAAGAACTTGGAATTAATGTCTACTTGATTAGGGTAAATTAATAATTTGCACCCATTTCGAGGATCAAAGGGTCATAATTTGATAAGTTTATATGTTAAAGTAGGAATATGCATAGTTAAATTAAAGTAACGAGAGTTGGAGGACCAAGAGTAATAAAGAAAGATATTAGAATGAAATAAGGAAGAAAAAATTGTAGAAAGAGACAAGTGGCTTGAAGGAAAGGGAGGAAGTTTCCTCCTTGGAAAGTGAAATAAAAAGGAGATAAGATCAAATAAAGATAAGACCAAAATAAATATCTCATTTTTGGTCTTAGAGAGAAGAAAAAACGGATAAGAGAGAAGAAGAGAAAGGGAAAGAAGAAAGAAAGAAGAAGAAGAAAGAAGAAGAGAAAGAAGAAGAAAAGAAAGAAGGAAAAAAGATCACGAATGTGGATACATGTCTTGGGTTATCATGGAACTACAGGGGGCAGTATGGAACTATAGATATTTGTATGGAAATATGGGTGTATGGAATTTAGTAGGAACTATTTATTTGAGTATGGAACCATGAATATGTGTATGTAAACTATGTGTGTATGGAAGTCTAGTTTTGGTGGTTTAGATACATGGTTAGGAACTTCTTTTGTGTGTATGGTTTGGGTTTGGAAACTCCCGAACTCATTTGAGATGGGTTGAGTTGAGAAGAGTTCTAAGGCTCCTATAGGTGTGTTTAGGAGAGGGTCTAGTTACAAGTTGAAGACGAAATTTCCTAATTTTGATCATACTCGATGACGGACCTTAGAACGTGTTTTGGGTCCAGAAATAAAGAAATTTGGCAGTAAGTCCTTTGGTGAATTGTAGCCACATCGATGAACTTGATGTTAGGCTTTTGGGTTCTCAATTAGGACCCGTAGATCAAGTTATGGTCTTTACTACGAGCAGGTCAAATGGGCGGGGGTGAAGCCCGCAGGGTCGTCAACGAGGTCAGCGTACCTCATCTTGTAGAGGTCAGCAGACCTCATGCGGCGAAGGTCGGCGGACCTTATGCGGCCGAAGGTCGACCAGGCCTCGTACGTGACACGTCGGCGGTCGGCCATGCAATCATAAATTCGGCGGACCTCATGCGGCCAAAGTGGAGTAGACCTCATCAGCGGAGTCAGCGGACCTCATGCGGCGATCCACCCAGGACCTCATCCAGCGAAGGTCATGGAACCTCATGCGGCCAGAGAATCAATGAGACCTAAATCCCGGTAGAGGTCGAGCAGACAGCCTCACGCCTGTATCCGGCAGTTCGGGTTAGCCGTCACGGGTTTGACTGATATGACTCCAGCAGGAAGGTCATAACTCAGCAATCCGAACCGATTTAGGTGTTCTTGGACTCTATGGAAAGCCCATTGAGTAAAAAATCCATTGAAATGCTTGGGGAGGATATTAGGTGTCAGACCGAGGTGTTAGATCGAGCTCTGAGGTCAGGTCAAGGTTCGTCAGTTCGAGGATTTGACTACATTATGACCTCAACGGAAGGTCATACTCCTTACGATCCAGTCTCCGATTGGTGTTCTTAGACTCTATGGAAAGCCCATTGAGTCAAGAATCCATTGATATGCCTGAGGAGGATATTATATGTCAGACCAAGGTGTTAGACCGAGCTCACCGAGGTCAGGTCAGCTCGGCTAGTTTAGGTCAACTCGTTTAGGTTGACTACGTATGACCTCCAACTTCGGAAGGTCATAACTTCTTAAAATCGAACTCCGTTTGGTGTTTCTTGGACTCTATGGAAATCCCATTAAGTCAAAGAATCCATTGATATGCCTAAGGAGGATGTTGGGTGTCAGATAGAGGTGGAGCCAGGCTCACCGAGGCCCGGGTGGCTCGTCCGAGTTCGAGGTTTGACAGCACGTGACCTCAAACCCCGGTGCCAGCTCACCGTCCGAACTCGATTCAGGTGTTCTTGGACTCTATGGAAGCCTACATTGAGTCAAGAATCCATTGATATGCCTGGGGAGGATATTAGGTATCCCGGTGTTAGATCGAGCTCACCGAGGTCGGAGTCAACTCATCAGTTCGAGGTTGACTATGTATGGCCTCGACTTCGGAGGAGTCATAAGCATGCCGTCCGAACCGTTTGAGTGTTCTTGAACTCTATGGAAAGCCCATTGAGTCAGAATACAGCCATATAGTATGATAAAGTGGAACTCATATTAGGTTCAGAAATAAGGAAAAACGATGGCGATTATGATAATCATAGTATATCATGCATAATATAAGATAGATACAAGTATAAGATAGATAAAAGTACAAGTACGTGTATAAGTACCTCCGTATAGGTATAAGTTCTGTAACTCCTATAGGAGATAGGACAGTCTGATAAAGTACAAGTAAAACGTACAAGTATAGAAATGTATAGATATATGTCGCAAGTATGATAGTACAATAAAGTACGTGAAGATATAGATTAACAAGATATAAGATGTTACTAGGAATGAGTACATGTACACGAATGATGAGCTTATGAATATAAGAATGAGTGAATGCATGCACGATAAAAATATCAGAATATATATAAATATGAGAATCGTAATATGAAACTCTGAGATATGAGAAACGAATACAAATTAAAGTAATGATAGTATATGACCATGGCAATCCTTGATAACAATAGTTATTCATGCTTATGAAATATGTACAGAAAATGTAATATGAAAAATAACTGGATTGTCTGCTTAAAACCTGGTAGAGGGATAGATGGGCGTACTATTAGGAAAAAAAAATAAATGCATAACATATATAAGTTACGTTCGATATGAGGCCCAGTTTGGGTCGTGAGATTGATCGTTTGGATCACGGGTGGCCTAGAAAGATTTCTGGCGCCTTCGGGCCTATTAGATGGTCCTTGTCTCGTGCGGTGATGATGCAGCCGGAGTATCATATTCTTAGGCATAGGTCCTTTGTCTCGTCTGGTGACGATGCAACCGGGTATATGCGGTACCTTAGTGCAACGGTTATTTCCTATATCCGCCTAGGTATTTGCGAGACATGAAACATAAGAAAATGACAGTATATGCAGAATATATGACATAATATGAGAAGCATAGCATGGCTATGTGATGACAAGTATACAAGCACAAGAAGTAAAGTGTCAATGACACGAAAAGTATATGAACAAGTACAGTACATAAAACAGTACATGAATACTATATGAAATTAGTACATGAACACAATACATGAATAGTACATGATAACAGTACATGAAAATAGAATAAAACAAATGATATAGTATATAAGCATGAAAGTAATATATGTATAAGAATATGACATGCACAGCATAGGTTATGTGATATGAATAAATAATAGACATACCGAATGAATAGATGGAACTTATCACTATGACCACATGATAGAAAGGCGTAAAGTCTTTAGACCGATAGAGATAAGTAATAAAAAGTTATATGAATATGTATATATAAATGAAATGTATATGTATAAGCTTGTGGCCAGTGCCATTGGTGAGGTTGTCCATGTATGTTCATTAACGTAAAAGACATACGGGTGTTGATTCGTGTAGGTACGAGACGAGAGGGAACAGGATAGAGGGCGGGACATCCCACATCGACAAAGCGAGGCGGCTCGAGAGATAGGTGCTCACCGCGCCTTAAAGTAATCTCACGATGTTTTGTATTAGACATGTATAAGTATAAGTGTTTGTATAAGTAAATGGGACTCAATATATGTGTATAGATTTGGAGGGACACCACTCCGGTGGTAGTTCTTTGTAAATGTAAATGATTTTGTTATTTCGGAAATTGTGTTGTATAACCACGTAGTCAGGATTCAGCTGCGAAAGAAGCGGTCGTAGGTCTAGTATATAGTCTCGCGCCTCGGACTCGGTTCAGATTCTCCATTCGGGTCGGATCGGGAATGGGGTGTGACAAGGGCGCTTCGGTTCTGTTTGCTAAGAAAAAGGACAAGACCCTTCAACTGTGCATTGACTACCGACAGTTGAATAGGGTTACGATAAAGAATCGGTATCCTTTACCGAGGATTGATGATTTATTTGATTAGTTGAGAAGGGTGCAAATCTACTCTAAGATAGATCTCTGTACCGGTTATCATCAGTTGAGAGTTAGGGAGGTTGATATATCTAAGATAGCGTTTAGGACACGGTACGGGCATTTCGAGTTCACAGTGATGCCTTTCAGATTGACGAATGCGTCGACAACATTCATGGATCTCATGCATAGGGTGTTCCAGCCCTATTTAGATAAGTTTGTGGTAGTCTTTGTTGACGACATCTTGATCTACTCCAAGAGAGAGGAGGAGCATGAGGATCATTTGAGGATTGTTCTCTGAGGGCCTGGATTGTAGTGTCAGCTTCGGGTGTAGCAGTGGACTTGGAGAAGGTAGAGGCAGTTAAGAGTTGGGAGAGGCCGAAGTCAGTCTTTGAGATACGCAGTTTCTTGGGATTGGTAAGTCTTCTTGGGAGATTTGTCAGGATTTCTCTCAGGCTAGTTGCACTATCAGTGAGATTGACCAGGAAGAGGTCGAGTTTGAGTGGAATGACTAGTGTGAAGGCATTCGAGAGTGTAAAGAAATATCACGTTATTTTATCGATAGTCTGAAAGGGACAGTATACATAGTGTCTTTGCGATGCTTCTAAGAATGATGCAGGGTGTGTTTTGATGTAGTCCGGGAGGGGGGTAGCTTATGGTTCTAGACAGCTAAAGAATCACGAGTGAAATTATCCCACACATGACATGGAGTTGGTAGCTATAGTCTTTGCCTTGAAGATCTGGCATCACTATCTATATGGTGAACAGTTCGAAGTATTCTCAGACCACAAAATTCTGAAGTATATCTTTACATAACGGGACCTTAACATGAGGTAGCACAGATGGATGGAGTATCTTGAAGATTATGACTTCACTTTGCATTACCATCCTGGTAAGGCAAATGTGGTGGCTGATGCTCTCAGTCGGAAGTCATGGAGAGTATTGGCTAGTGTAGCTTCCTGGGAATGGTAGATGCTCAAAGTTGTGAGACATTTTAGACTCCAGTATAGTGATCAGGCTTAAGGTGTTTTGGGGAGTTTAGTCATTCACGCTACTGGTGGCCAGTGATTGAGTCCCGAGGATAAGGCGTAGAAATTATCGTCGTCGAGGAATAGAGTCTGATCGAATCTGGGTGATGAAGGTTGGGCCGTTCACCGCGATGATGGCCTTCGGTATAGGGACGAGGTTGTGGTTCCACTAGTTGAAAAATTTAAAGAAGGGTGTCGAGTTCCATTGCTCTCATTTGCGGTGCATCGGGTGGCAGATGCAGAGATCTTCGTCGTCGATATTGTAAAGTGGGTTGAAGAAACATGTGGCGGACTTTGTTAACTTGATGTCTCACGTGTCGGTAGGTAAAATTTGAGCATCGAGAGGCGATGGGGTTACTGCGGCCTGCGGAGTAGTCGGAGTGGAAGTGGGAACATATGCGATGGATTTTGTGACTCATTTTCCGCGGACATCGGCGGAAGCATGATGCGGTGTGGGTGATGGTGGGCTAGGCTCACAAGTTGGCACATTTTCTAGCTGTGTCGCGGATGACCTTCACATTGGAGGAATTCTATAGGTTATACATACGATTGATCGTCCGGTCAACACTTATACAGAAGCCTCACAATTTTCTGTACAGCTATGTCAAATTGGACTAAGGTTTCTTAAAAATGAATAAAACTAATTTTATCTTCTAGAATTATAAATGGGTTTAGTACATGACCTTTGCGAAGTGCAGTCATCCCGAAGTAGTAAAAAAAATGGATGTAGTCCATATATCATTCTCACAGATTGTGAATTAATTAAATCAAGCTGCAAAGACTACTCAAGATCCATACTATATGGACCTCCGTGATATATAGTTTATTAGCTGAAAATTATCTAAAGAATGCATCTACAAGTAAGGAAATTAAAACTAAAACAAATAAAATGATGTAATACTAAAATAAACCGGACTGAATCAGTTCTCTGTAAAAATGAACACTAACAAGGAAGTACTGTGAAACAATTAATTTTTGCATTGTATCCCATTAAGAATCTATCCTGAATTTAGATCTAGATTTGTCAAAGATGCCTGATAATGCAGTTTGGATTTCTCCCTTAATTCACCAATTAGAGGTCCCTGCTTCTCTCGAAGACATGGATCTAATCAGTTACTTGTATTCTAATCATTCTTTATAAGACCAAGGTATTTTTCTTTTTCAATAATTCATGCCCATTTGTAAGACTCACAGTTTCATGCGCCCCCGGGTTGGGTAGTCTGAAAGCTAAGTGATTGATGACTCCTCCTTTAAATCGATAGATTTTCCTTTTCTTGATTAGATATGACTAACCGCAGAATCAAGATATTTCCACCAAATTAAAATTGAAATATCTGATTATTTAATAAATAATAATCCCATGGCTTGACTATAGTGTGAGGGAAATTTATCGAAGTGAACTCTCGAGAGCTACTCATTCTTCAATAGTGGTCCCGACATACCCACCGTGGATGTTCCAAGCTCGAGGAATCTCCATCTACGTGTCACTCGGAGGGCCTCACGGAAATCGAAGCGAATCTGATCCTTGGAAGGGTATTGAAACTCTTGGTAGGAACAATCAAATTAAAGAACACATCCAATCAGTAATCCCCAAATTCTAGATACTTCCTTACAATTTATAGAAAGAGCGCAACTAAATTCAGACTGAGTGGAAGCTATGCTTCTCGACAAATGCATTCTGATGATGATGGAGCATTGATCAATTACACCGTGATTGATGGCGAGAAAAGCGAATTCAGAAATTGTCTAGATTTCATTAAACTCGTGATAATTTGCAAAAGTGAAACATTAATTCTAGCTTCAACATTACGACGGTCGTTGGTTGAATCGAGAAAAGAAAAGAAAGAAAGGAAGAATTATTCTAAAAATATACGGTGGAGTCTTCCTCGTCCTCTGGGAACATTGGGTTTCAAAAGCGGAAGAGCTGCCTCTCTTTTCTTCTTCCTTTATAACTTTTTTGAAATTAGATTTAATTCAGTCTAGGTGGTTTCACCAAAATTCATGGCCAATTTGTAACACCGAAATATATCCTAGCAGTTTCGGACATGTTTAGGGTATAATAAAAGTAATAGTATATTTGTCCGGAATAAAGATAAAAATAAAATAAGCAAGAACTTGGAATTAATACAATAGTTAAGGGTAAATTAATAATTTACACATTTAAATGATAAATTACATAATTTAATAAGTTATATCTTAGAAATGGAATATCTTTGTAACTTAAATTAAGTATGAGGGAGTTGGAGGACGAAGTAATAAAGAAGATATTAAGAATGAAACAAGGAAGAAAATTTGTGGAAGAGACAAGTGGCTTGAAGGGAAGGGAGGGAAGTTTATGTGGAAAGTGAAATAAAAGGGGATAGATCGAATAAAGATAAGGTAAAAGAAATATCTGTTTGGTCTTGGAAAGAAGAGTAAAAGCGGATAAAATGAAAGAAGAGAAAGGAAGAAGAAGAAGAAGAAAAGAAAGGAAGAGAAAGAAGAGGAAAGGGAAAAAAAAAAAGAAAGAACAATTATGGAACTATGATTTTGTATAGAAAAAGTAAAGACTGTAAATTTAGTATGGAACTATGAATATTTGTATGGAACTATGATTTTGTATGTATAGAAAAGTAAGGAACTATAAAAATTTGAGTATGGGCTATGAATATTTGTATGGAACTAGGAATATTTATATGAAAACTATGTGTGGGTGTATGGAAGTCTAGTTTTGGTCTAGAAAGTTTAGATACATGGTATGGAACCCTTTCTTTTGTGTATGGTTTGGGTTTGGAAACTCCCAAACTCATTTCTTGTTAGGGTTGAGTTGAGAAGAGTTCTAAGGCTCAGGGTGTGTTTTGGGGAAGAGATGCAGTGCAGAGTTGAACCGAAATTTCCTATTTTTGATCTCACCTGATAACTGGACCTTAGAACGTATTTTTGGGTCATAAATAAAGAAATTTGTGATGAAGTCCTTATGGTAAAATTGTAGCCACATCAATGAACTTGATGTTAGGCTTTTGAATTTCTCAGTCGGACCCACGTGAGCCCGACTATGGTCTTTTTACTCTGAATAGTCAAATGGGCGAGAGGTCAGCCGTGGGGAACAGATCGTGGTGAATGAGACCTCACATCTTGTAGAGTCGGCGGACCTCATGCGAAGGTCGGTAGGTGCCTCCGCCTGTAGTCGGCGAGACCTCATGCGGCGAGAGGTCGACGGACCTCATCTGTAGAGGTCGGCCGGACCTCGTCACGGGGAAAGGATCGGCCGGACCTGCGTACGGGTAGAGATTCGGTGGACCTCATCTGTAGAGGTCGACGGGCCGTCGTGGTGAGGTCGGCCCGGACCTCATGCGCGAGTCGTGAGGCCTCATGCGGTAGAGGTCGGACCTCATGCGGGTAGAGATCGGCATACCTCATCTGTAGAATTAAATGGGACTGATCCAGCAAGGTCGACGAGACCTCATCTTGTAGAGTCGGCGGACCTCATCTTATCAGCGGCTTGATTCGAGATTTGACTACGCTATGACCTCCGACTTGGAAGGTCATAACTGCTTAAGTCCAGGCCCCCGTTTCGGTGTTAACTAGGCTTATATGGAAAGCCCATTGAGTCAAGAATCCATTGATATGCCTGAGGAGGATATTGGATGTCGGACTAGGTGTTGAACCGAGCTCAGGAATTTGAAGGTCGACTCGACTGGTCGGTCGGCTCGTCTGGGTTGACTCGATATGACCTCTGACTTCGGAGGTCGCCAGCTTCTTCGTCGGGAACTCCGGTCGGTGTTCTTGGACTCATGGAAAGCCGGGTGGTCGAAAATACATCGATACATAGTATGATAAAGTGGAACTCATATTAGGTCCAAAAATAAGGAAAAGCGATGATGAATATGATAATCATAGTATATCATGCATAATATAAGATAGATACAAGTATAAAAGATAGATAAGTACAAGTATGTGTATAAGTACCTCCATTATAGGTATAAGTTAAGTAGCTCACTACGGGAGATAAATGAGTAAATGCATGTGATAAAATAGCAGGAATAATATGTATTATAGAAATATGAGAGCCAGAGTAATATGAAGCTACGGATATGAGAGCAGTCTGATTAAAGTAATGATGGTATATATTGCATAAGCAATCGCCAGTAACAATAATTATTCATGCTTATGAAGTATGTCTGAAAATGTAATAAAATGGATTGCACGTAATGGAGCCAAGTAGAGGATAGATTGTCATGTGCCATTAGGAAAAATAAATCTGCGACATATAAGGTTACGTTACGTTATGATATCGAGGCCCCATTTGGGTCGATGACATAGATCCGTTTGGATCCACGGTGGCCGAAAGGGTCATATAGTGCCTTTCGGGCCTTTATAAGATGATCGTTGTCTGGAAATACGGTAATGCGGTCTTGTAGGTCCTTTATAAGTTTCTGTATCCACTTCTTTGGTATTTACGGGCATGAAACCTCCGGCTCAATCATTGAATATGACATGTGAAAGATATGATATGATCACAGGAAACATAGCTAGCTGTATGTGATGATAAGTTACGTAACATGAGATTATATGATCAGGCATGATATGGAAATGTATATATGAAATTAATCTTGTAGACCTGATGTGAAAATGGAAACGTAACAAATGGTATAGTATATAAGCATGAAAGTAAAATATGTATAAGAATATGACATGCCTGAGAATAGGATATGTAATATGAACCATTAGAAAGATAATAGATCAAAATGAAGTAAATCTTTTAGAATAAAGAAACTATATGATAGATATATAATAGACATACCTAATGAATAGATGGAACATGCTATGAACACGAGGATAGAAATGCATAAGTGCTAAGAAGATAGAGATGAAGTAAAAGATGGCTTACGAGGAATATAGTAAAAATATAGATAGGAGATATGTGGCTTGAGAACCTGTGACATGCCATAGGAATGTAAAATGATGGCAAATCAAAAGTTATATGAAGTGTATAGATATATGAAATGCATATGTATAAACATACTTGATCACCATTAGTGGTTGTCCATGCTTATGTTCCACTAAGCGTAAAGAAAGCATACGGGTGTTCAATCGGTGTAGGTACGAAAGCGAAGACGAGACGGAGGGCGGAGACATTCCACGTCGGCGAGAGAAGGCATTTCGGAAGATAGGTGCTCACCACCGCACAGCCTGCCCGATCTCGTGTTTGTATTAGACATGTATAAGTATAAGTGTTTGTATAGTAAATGGGACTACGATATATGTGTGTATAAATTTTGATGGACACCCTCTGGTGGTATTTCTTGTTGTAAATGAAAATGATTTTTGTTATTACGAAATTGTTTGTATAACCACAGTGCAGAGTTCAGCTATGAAAAGAGCGGTCGATGAGTCCTAGTATATGGTCTCGTGCCGGGACTCGGTTCGGATCCATTTGGTCGGATCGGGAATGGGCGTGACGAGTTTAGTGACCATCAGGAGCTTAGGTTTGGCGTTTCTTGAAGGCACGTGTTTAAGGCGAATCTAGATAGAGTATAAGATGCGAGTCTAGATAGAGTATAAGATAGAAAATATAGAAATACATACGTATAGAAAAGTGTTGGCCTCTGATGTGGATGTCCTTGTGTTTTGTATAGATGGATCGTCTTCCGAATCTAGTTGAAGAAGCTGTTGAAAGTGTTAACCCCGGGGAACAAGGGTTACCAGCTTCTAATCCTTCGAAATCTATTAGAAGTGAGAGTCAGACTCCAGCTAAGCCAAATGAAGCCTTGTTGAGAATAGCGCAAGACATGGCTCGGATATTGGATGAATTTGCATGAGTCATCCAAGAACTATAGAGCACATCTGACCCTTTCTGCAGTGGTGACTTTTTGTTAATTGGTACAAGATGCTATGAAAGTAGACGTCGAAATAAATAGCAAAAGAAGGTCTCGAGAAGAGAAGAATTAAAGAGTTAGAGAGTCTCAAGCTAAGCATTTCATGGTTCGGCTACAAAGAGAATAAGACAAAATGTAACACTGATTACGAGAGACATGTCCATAGAATGAGAAGAACACGGAGTGCCTTCATTGCCATAAATGGCATTCGGGTGTTTGTAGAGTGTGGACTGGAGGGTGCTTCAGATGTGGGAGTATAGATCACTTCTTGGCCAATTGTCCAATAAAATCCAGAGTTCATATAAATCTGCCAAGACGTGGTCGAGGAAGATCGGTTGCTACACCTTTGACTTGGGGTCGAGGTGGTCAAAGCAACCTGAGGACATGGAGGTCGATGTCGAGGAGACGGTGGATCATCCACGACACCTATAGCACCGGCCACGGAGCTTATCTTTGTGCGGGCTGCAGGAGAACAGATGCTCCGATGTGATTGCTGGTATGTATTCTCTATTTAATAATTGAGATGCATGTATAGATGACAATAAAGTAGTATAGACCACGGCAGTATAGAATAGAAATGAAAAGAATATAAAGACATGAAAGAAAGGATTTGACAGAGAACATGCAAATAACAGTATGAATTTCGAGGGACAGAAATTCTTATAAGGAAGGAGAGTTGTAACACCACAGAAATATATCCACAACAATTTTGGACATGTTTAGGGTATAATAAAAATAACAGTATATTTAATCAGAATAAGATAAAAATAAAATAATAAGAACTTGGAATTAATACAACAGGTTAAGAATTAGGTAATAATTTACCCACGTTGAATCTGAGGTCATAATTTAATAAGTTTATATGCCAAAGTAGGAATGCATAACTTAAATTAAGGAGTAGCAGGGTTGGAGGACGAAAGAGTAATAAAGAAAGATATTAGAATGAAATAAGGAAGAAAATTTGTGGAAGAGACAAGTGGCTTGAAGGAAAGAGGGAGGAAGTTTCCTCCTTGGAAAGTGAAATAAAAAGGGGATAAGATCAAATAAAGATAAGACTAAAAGAAATATCTCATTTTGGTCTTGGAAAAGAGAGAGTAAAAACGGATAAGAGCGAAGAGAAGAGAAAGGAAGAAGAAGAAGAAAGAAGAAGAGAAAAGAAAAGAAGAAAGAAGGAAAGGAAAAAGAAGAACACAGGTATGGAACTATGATTTTGTATAGAAAAGTAAAGGCTATGAAGTGAGTATGGAGGCCTTGAATATTTGTATGGGCCCTTGATTTTTGTATAGAAAGGCAGGAACTATGAAATTTGAGTATGAAACTATGAATATTGTATGGAACTAGGAATATTTATATGAAAACTATGTGTGGGTGTATGAGTCTAGTTTTAGTGCAGAAAGTTTAGATACATGGTATGGAACCCTTTCTTTTGTGTATAAGTTTGGAGTTTGGAAACTCCCCAGGCTCATTTCTTCATTAGGGTTGAGTTGAGAAGAGTTCTAGGCTCCCCATAGGTGTGTTTGGGAAGGTCACAGTTACGAGTTAGACGAAATTTCCCTAGTTTTGATCATACTGGTGTGGGACCTTAGAGGCGATGTTTTTGGGTCAGAAATAAAGGGAATTTGGCGATGAGTCAGCTGGTAAAATTGTAACCACATCGATGAGCTTGATGTTAGGCTTTTAATTTCTTAATTTGGACCTACGTAAAGACCAAGGTTATGGTCTTTTACTACGAATATGATCAAATGGGCGAGAGGTCAGCCATAGAGGTCGTCCAGCAAAGGTCAGCAGACCTCATCTTGTGAGATCGGCAAACCTCGTGCGGCGGAGGTGGGGGACCTCATCTGTGAAGGTCGACGGACTGTCTGTGAAGTCGAGCGGACCTCGTGCGGTCAGTGGAACTCATCCTTTAAGTCAGCCAGGACCTCGTGCGACAGAGGGTCGGCGGACCTCATCACGTAGGGTCAGCCGAGTTCTCGTCACGTGAAGATCGACCTTACCTCATCTGAGAGATGGGCGGACCTCGTGCGGCGGAGGTCGGCTGAGCCTCGTCTCATGGGGTCGACGAGGACCTGCGGCGAAGGTCGGCGGACCTCATCTGTGGGGGATCGCTGGGACCTCGTCTTGTGAAGGTCGGTGGGCCTCATCACATGGGGTCGACGGGATCCTCATGTAGCGAAGGTCAGCGGACCTCATCCGAAGGTCGGCGGACCTCATCTGGCGGGGTCGGCGGACCTCATCCTGTAGAGGTCGACGGGGCGTCATCTGGCCAGCGGCCGAGTTCAGGATTTGACTACATATGACCTCCAACTTTGGAAGGTCATAACTTCTTCGTCCAAACTTCGTTTCGGGTGTTCTTAGACTCTATGGAAAGCCCGTTTGAGTCAGAATCCGTGATATGCCTGTGGAGGATCATTGGAAGATAATAAGGCAGGAGATGGCTGGAGCCAAATCACCTGGATGGAGTTAGCTCGGCTAGTTCAGGTCAGCTCGTCTAGGTTGACTACGTATGACCTCAACCCCGAAGATTATAGCTTCTTCGTCGAACTCCGGTCGAGTGTTCTTGGACTATATGGGCGGTGTAGTCGAATGCGTTCATATTTTTGTGGGGATATTAGGTCTTCGGACCGAGGTTTGGGCCGAGCTCACCCAGTCGGTCAGTTCGGCCGGTTCAGGATTTGACTACGTATGACCTCGGCTTCTAGAGTCATAACTCCTTCGTCGAACTCTGTTTCGGGTGTTCTTGGACTCTATGGAAAGCCCATTGAGTCAAGAATCCATTCATATTCTTGAGGAGGATAATAGATATCAGAACGAGGTGTTAGACCGAGTTTACTGAGGTCAGGTCAGCTCGGCCAGTTTAGGATTTGACTACGTATGACCTCCAACTTTGGAAGGTCATAACTTCTTCTTCCAAACTCCGTTTCGGGTGTTCTTGGACTCTATGGAAAGATCATTGAGTCTAAAATCTAACCATATGCTATTTAATGGCATTCGGTATCCACACCTGACAATTTTATTGTTGTACCAAGTTTACTACTTGCGTGGGTAAAGTCAATTAGAATACATGATAAGAACAGAGATAAATATGAACAAGAAATAGCAACATAAGTAGATTTGATATGTAAAAAGGAATATAGAAGAAAGAACAAAATGATAAAGCTCAAAGAACAAAAGTATAATTGTATTGCGTAAAGGCAGGATATTGAATAATAGAAGACACATATGATCGGTGCTTGACGGTCGCTAGTCTTCTGGCAGCTTTATTACGTGGGCAGGCACGTATACATGACCAGTGCTTTGGCACTCCTACTAGTGTTTCGACACTTCTATTACATGGGCAGGCACGTCTATGTTTCGTGCGCGTGCTTGTACCTGCTTGAATTTATATGTTGTCTCACAGGGTCGTTCATTCTTGATCCTCAGGTCCAACAGCGAATATTTACTCGTGTGTCCCGAATAAAGAAATGATTAAAGGTAAATAGGTTGGACATGAAGGGTACCTAAGGGTATTAAAGAAGAAGTCTATGTTGCACTCTACGGGAGATAGGACGGAGAGTGATAAAAACACAGTAAAGCGTCTGAGTATGAAATGTATAGGTATATGTCATAAGATATACTTGATGCAATAAAGTACTTGAAGATATAAGTTATGAAGATATAAGATGTTACCGGGAATGAGTACATGTACGAATGATAGGCTTATATGAATATAAGAATGAGTAATGCATGCATGATAAAAATATAGGAATATATGTATTATAGAGAAATATGAGAGCGTAATATGAAACTACGGATATGAGCGAATCACAGTTAAAGTAATGATGAGTATATATTGCATAGCGATCATGATATGATAGTTATTCATGCTTATGAGATAACCTTGAAAATGTAATAAAACCAGTTACTGTGTTTGACGAGTAGAGGGATGGGGTGGCATGCCATTAGGAAAAATAAGTCTACTTGACATATAGAGTCTGGTATATTTATGATATCGAGGCCCGTTTGGGTCGATGACATAGATCGTTTGGATCACGGTGGCCTCGAAAAGGGTCACCCATGATTGCCGCCAGGCCTTTATAAGATGATCATTGTCTCGTCTGATGATACTTGATTATATCGGGCCCTTTATAATTTTCTGTATCCACTTCTTTGGTATTTACAGGCATGAAACATAAAACAAATAAATTGAATATGACATGTGAAAAGATATGATATGATCTGAGAAGCATAGCACTGCTATGTGATGATAAGTTCTGTAACATGAGATTATATGATCCGACATGATATATGGAAATGTATATATGAAATTAGTACATGAACACAGTACATGAAAATAGAACATAACAAATGGTATAGTATATAAGCATGAAAGTAAAATATGTATAATAATATGACATGCACATAATAGGATATGTAATATGAACCATTAGAAAGATAATAGAACAAATGATAAGTACTAGAATAAGAAATATATGATATGAATATATAATAGACAACCTAATGAATAGATGGAACATGTATGAACCGCAAGGGATAGAAATGCTAAGTGCTAAGAAGATAGAGATAAGTAAAAGATGACAAAGCACGGGAATATTAGCGGGACACTTCGGACCTTGTCTAAACTCTTGTCTGGAGGGATCATGGGAACCTTCAGCGGACTCTCGAAGCTGGGCTAGGTCGGATCGAAGAGAAATCAGAAGTGAACCTAACTTCTATATTAGGTTTACTCGTTTAAACTCAAATTAAATTTTCTTTTAATTAGTTGGGAGTGATAAAATTTTTCGCAACTTTTTGTTTCAAGTATTTTTATAAAATTTTAATGACATAGCAATTTGCATTTTGATAAACCAAATTTACTGTCAAGAAATTTACACTTCTATACTCTGGAAACCTCGATTCCTCGACTTCTTTATTCCCAGACTTGCAATAATCATTATCATATTTCTGTGCACCACATGTACTAGATTCTCACTTTATAAAAAAAAACTTACAAACTTAAGTAGAAGATATATACAGATGCATCATGTATAAATGCATGGATATTTACAAATATACAATTTCAAAATCTAAATATGTGTTGTTCAATTACATATCCATCTCATCTGAAAAGAAGTTTTACATCATATGTCATAAAATTATACTATGAGGCAATAAAAATGATGGCGTCTGTCGATGCGATAACACAATGAATATAAATAGCTACAAAATGAACAAGCAAAGTTAGTCTGGCGAAAATATATATCACATACACTAACATGACAATTTATCATTTGTTTATAGTTTCTTTCAAAGCTTGATGTATATCCTTTAATTATTTTAACCATCATAGGCGATTTAAAACTAACGCCAACGATGAGCTTACTAAGTCATCTTCGACCACTATGTTACGAATTCTTTTGCTCCTTGCGTGAGGCGCTAAAGCTTATCGAGCAGCTACGTCTGAATTTCTTGCATCTTAATTGTAGTGATAAAACTCTGAAGGCGACTACAATTCTTTGCTTTGCCACATAGTGCCAAACTATACAAATAACTTGACTACGTGCGGGGTATGCGTATGCGCAGTGCGCTTATACTTTCTATGAGCGAGCAACTGGATGGAATTTTCTGCATGATGCGTAGTGCTAACATTTATTGTGGCGACTATGGGCTGAAATTTGTGCATCGATCCTGCTTATTTAAATCTCATTATATCTTAAGGAGTATACATGGGTTTTAAAACTATATTTACTTAGTGTCAAAAGCCGCAATCTAACTCGTTTGAAACTTCTAAAACTACATTTTCAAATATTTTCTTTTAGATTACTTAACTACCATGATCGTACCAACATCAATATTTTACATGGCGGGAAAAGATCTTAAGTGGCGAACCACTTTACCTTGAAATTTGCGTCGCTCCACAGTCGGCGTCTCCTACGAGGCTCGTGGACGTCGCTCGATGCCCGTCACACACCTGATATTCCTCATCATTACTAGACAAAATTTCAATTCTACGACTATAAGGTCGAGAATCTCAATTAAGACCAATTTTCTTTTATATATCCTCTAGCTTGTTTCTACTCAGCAGGGAACTCTCTAATCCAGATTTTTTATGTAAAAGTTTTAGTTTTGACCCTTAGGGATCACCCACGAGTCCGTTTAATTTCAGAAGGCTTGGTACAAAAAATTATATTTTCAGGCATTATGAGGCGGGTGGTAGCCTTGTTGCTCGGGTCTCCGTTTTCCTTCGTTCTTCTTCCTACGGTTCACTTATATCACCTTTGTTTCTTCACTCATTTGAAGCTATGGTTCTAAGGTTTCTTCTCCAATTGGAATCCACTTGATTTGGATCACAGAAAACTGAGTTATTGTATTTTATACCTAGATTACTCAAATTGGTAGAGCAGGGAATGCGCACATAGCTCACTTGGAAATATTTACGGGCACTTTCTGGGGTTAAATTTTGTAGACTTCCTTCCTTCTTATTCCCCTAGAAGTCTATTTTACCCAAATTTTTGAATCACTCAATTTAGTTAGTGAACTCCACTTGTGACCAAAACACTACAACCATACCCAAAAGGAGCAAAATCGATGAGCTACACAGGTTCACCTTTCGGTAGTATTTAGGGCCTTAGAGCTGAGAATTTGCTCTTGGTCACTTCTATACATTTGTAGCCCCTATCTCTTATAGTTTCTTTCAATTGGATCATTCAGCGGATAGTTTAACATTTTATAACTGGCTTAAGCTTAGGGTTTCTGAAATTTTTAATGACAATTCCTTTAAGAACCCATTCTCCTTTGTTTTTTTTACAACCAATCCTCAAAGCATTAATACCTCAGCCTTAATCAACATGAAAGTCATTCAAAACCACTCCATAACACTTGTATTGGTGGTTTGGAACTCCATACAACAAAACCACTGAGCAAATCTTGCAGATTCAACCCAGAAAGGTCCACCAATTCTTCTAAACCCATATAAATATGATGATTCCATGTTTATTTTCCACCCAGTGGGGTTTACTCTCCTGGTGACAATTCAAGGTTTATGTGATCTTTCCACAAAACCTAGACGAAAGACAACTAATTCTCCATACGAACCTTAATAATCCGAATTGCCCATGATTCGAGAGCAAACACATGCACGAATTTTTTGGACTTCTTCTCCTTCTCCTTTGCTCTTCCTCCTCTTCCTCTTCCTTGCTCTTCTCCTCTCAACGTGAGACCCTGGCCTTTGAGCCAAAATGAAGTTTGGCTTCTTGTTTTTCCCATTTTATATTCTAATATTTCCTTTAATTATATCAAAGTCCTTCATCCTTTAATTTTTGAATCGGTTTTTGTTATTTATATGATGGCCATCTCTACTCACTTAATGGTTTTCATATCCTTTTATGAATTACAATTTAACCCTTGTTCCATTACTACAATTCCGGGTTCCATAATTTATAATTTCTAATTTCATTTCAGAATATTCTGATGTAACACTGGTGCTCGTATACGCCCTTACAGCGTAAATGTCATATATCTTCTCTCGGAATGGGCGTTAAACTAATTTAGTCTTGACCTTAAATTGATAATTCTCTAGCATACATGAGATTCAATTATCTAATGTAGAGATTTATTTTACCTCTCCCAATCCATCTTTTAGCATAAGGGTTATAGATCGAAACTTAGAGGTTTACAAGTATAGTAAAAATAGATAGAGATATGTCAAGGCAGAACATGTGACATGCCATAGGAATGTAAGATGATGACAAATCAAAAATTATATGAAATTGTATAGATATATGAAATGCATAATAATAAACTTGTGCAGTCACCATTGGGTGAGTTGTCCATGCCCATGTTCCCACTAAAGCGTAAAGCTTAGCACGGGTGTTGATAGTGTGGAATGCCAGCCGAAGACAAGAATAAGAGGACGGGACGTTACGTTAAGGAGAAGGCCCGGGCTCGGAGATGGGGTGCTCGCCGCATTAGCCATAATCTTTGATGTTTTGTATTGAACATGTATAAGTATAAGTGTTTGTATAAGTAAATGGGATTTCCCGATTATATGTGTATAGATTTGATGGACACCACTCTGCAGGTGAGTAGTTCTTTTGTAAATGAGAAAATGATTTTTTTATTAAATTGTTTTGTATAATCACAGTGAGTTCGACTCATTGAAAAGAAACGAGGAGTCGATGAGTCTAATTATATAGTCGTGCGGACTTAGTTGGATCCATCCATTAGTCGGATCGGGAATGGGGGCGTGACACCAGCTCACTGTTTGAGGTCGCGACCTCAGAAGCTTGTCGCGACATCATTTGTGCTCTAGATCTATCAAGTCTGTCTTGACTTCAGGAAACTGGTCACAACCTTCTTTTTAGTTTGTTCTTTCAATTGTTAGTCCACGACACGATGTTTCACATTCGCGAGTGGTTTTACGGCGGTTACTTTGATTAGTGAAATTAGTGATATGAATTCTTTAATCGCGACATCATTGACTCTTTTGTCTATTCCTTGGTAATGCGACTTAAATCATCATTGTTTTTCATTTACTTAGCAATTTTCCTGAGAATCATCAATTTGCAGTCGCGACTTGGATTGTTGTGTTGCGACCATGTTAGTTTCCAGTAGTGCTAACTCTGGTTGCGATTCTCTTATTTCTAGCAGTTGATGTCGCGACTTCAATTTAATGTCGCGACCTGACCGTTCTTCCCCTTGTTGAAATATATGTCGCGACCTCAATTTCATGTTGTGATATCAATTATGTCGCCAGCTATGTTGATCTTTGTTGCGACCACGTTTTTCTGGTCCCTTAATAAATTTAGTGTTGTGACCTCAGTTCCATGTCATGACTTGGCTATCTTGCGCTACTTCTTGCATTTTTATGTCGCGATCTCGAAGCATGTGAAACACCATTTATGTTGTCGACCAACGATTCTTAGTCAACTCAATTTCATGTTGCGACTTAAGTTGTTTATGCGATTCATTATCTTGTCGCGACATGGGAGTGAGTCGCGACCCGATCGTTTTCTTTCCACTGCTAAAATCTATGTCGCGATCTTTAAAAGCATGTCGCGACATCATTTCTTGCCATCCTGTCACAACCTCATTTCTTAGTCACAACAGTTTCTTCCCAATTCAGCTTCTTTTTATGGTCACAACCTAAAAAGTATGTTGCGACAAGAATGGTTGCCCTTATCACCCTTGCTCTTGTTGTAGTTGTTAGTGATATGCTCTAGCCCAGTGGCATATACATTGTCATTATATGTTTATATACATGAGGCATTTATCATTTTATCTTGTTATTTAAATTGTGGTTTAACTTGATAAAATCATATCCTTACAGGTGTTGGATCAGCTTTATGTCATCAAGTATGTGAGTTAATAGTAAAACTTAAGGCATAAGAACACTATTCTAAATAGTCCATGATCGATCATTATTGTGGGAATAATAATGAAGTAGACTATTATGTTTCTGAAAAGACCACGTTTTCTGGTCATGGAACATAAGATGTTACTGAAACATAAATACGTGTTAAGTTCATGTTATTGGGTGACCCGGCCCCTCACGAGAAAATACTACATGGATTATGTCATCAGTAATTCTCATTGCAGTAGTGGTATTTGAGTCCTTCGACCTGAATTCACCATGGATTCCTACATGAAGACTTTGTGTCTTCAGCGTAGCTAAATGGCGTCTTTGCGGGATGGTAATACGGTGTGGTTGGGTATGCGATAAATCATATTGGAGGAATGTAATTGATAGTGAAGGAATTTGTCACAGCTCTTAATTGGTGAGATGTCATAACCTCTTGATAAGTGAGACTGAAATGCATGTGGAGTGCTGAGATTGATGAGTTATCAATATCATTTGTTTAGTCGGTGTGCTTGAGAATCGAGAAAAGGATTCGTTATATAAAGATGACTTCATCAACTTTGCCTTGTCGGGACATCGTGTGACAAAGGACTAATATCATCTTATGGTAAGGTTTTTTGAAGATCATCGAATTCACTAGATTTGGGTAGTTATAATGTCTTGCTAAGACAATTCATAACATTGAACTAGAATATGATTTGGGCTCACTTGACATTGATGAACTATAGGGCACATAAGAATGAGTTATAATGAGATGTTAGAAAGGCTCTCTCTTTAGCCCATGATTAAGCCCGAGCCCAGAAAGCCCAGAAGACCAAAAGCCCGTGTGGTTAATGGAATTTGGTTTAAGTCGTTTTAATAAAAGGGTTTGAAAGGCTCGATATAAATATGGGGTTTATCATTTAAAGGGGTGGTTCTTTTGAAGTGGCGGTTTTGAGGAGAAATTCTTTTAGAGTTTTGGAAGACATTAAGGTGTCTTTGGTTTTGTGGGACAAAGACCTATCATAAGGTGCTAGAACATCCATCCCATCCATTATCCGTTTGTGTGGATACCTTTAGAGGGCGTTTTCACACTGCATCGTCTTGGCTTGTTATTGCTGGATCATTTCCAAAAGGAGTTTTGTTTGTGTTTCAGCGTGTGTGTGATCAAGCAAATTTGCACTAGCCGAAAAGGATTCGGTCTAAAAGAGGTAAAATCTAGATTTTCTTGATTAATTATTTAGTTTCATCAAACTGCTTGGATCTTGATGTAGTTCAGTGTTAAATTTTTTTTTTTTTTATTTCATTGTGTGTTCTTATCGTTTAGTTCAACGGTGGTATCAGGCCAGGAATTCTTTGTTTGGTGGCCCTGATTTCTATATGTGATATAACGTGATCTGTTTAGTGTATTTGTTTTTCCATATGTGATATGCCATGATCCATTAGTTCATCCGTTTTATAATCAGTATAATCCGAGTCATGTTATTTTTTGTATGAAGTCTGTAATATCAAATTAGAAATTGAAAAATGATTCGGTTTAGAAAAGATCTAATAGGATTAGGAATGTTGATGATCATAATCAAATTATGAGTTCGTAATTCTTGTGTTCTAATATGATTGATTTATTTTAACTTAAGATTAATTAGTGAAATGTACATATTAGTATAGTTTATTTACAAATTCTTATTAATTAGTAGGACTGTTACATATTAAGTATGATTATTTACAAACCCTTATTAATCAATGGGATCATTACATATTAAGTATGGGCATTCAGTTCTTATTGTCAGTGGGAGGCGTACACATTAATGTTAGACAGTAGAATGGTATTCTGAATTATTCTTAATCGATGGGGAGAGCTATTACACATTAATATTAGACATTAGAATGGTGTATAGATTATTCTTAATCAGTAGGACTGTTACACATTAATGTTAGACATTAGATTAATTTATTCTGATTATTTGATTCGTGCCCACGGTAGGGTGATAGGAATCAACAGTATATCCTAATTTTCCTCCTCACTGCTAGTGATCGAAACTCTTGCCAGTATAAGCGGTCTAAGTCGAACACGGGGATGGAGTTTTCTTCGGTACAAATGATTTAAGTGAAGTAAAAATGGTGAATTTAGTTTGGATTTTAAGGTTTGGGTAAAAGCAGGGGAGTTGATTTATGGCGAAAATAAGCGAAATAAATATAGAAACTCCTTGGCAAGTGGACATTTGGGTTTAAGATCCTAGGTTATAGGACAAGCGAAGATCCTCGTTTCATTTCCTCGTTAGGAGGATGACATATAGTCATCTAAGAGCAGGATCTTCGTTCATTTAAAAAACTAAACCCTAATAATTTTCCTTTAGATAGAAAGCATTTATTTAGCATTTATGGTTCCTACAGTGAAAATATAACCCCTTAACCTACCTCCAGTGGCTCGTAAAGGGCAACTAATGGATATTAGTGTATCTAAAGCTAGAATACCTTGAGCCTTTAAAAAACTTTCTGCAGTATTGAAATATGAAAGAAAATACATCAAAACTTTAAACCTAAAGTTGAAAATTTAGGGCCAAAATGTCAAAACTCTTTGCGTGAAAAGTAGGGAGCCTCAGGCGACCTCCCGGATCCTACCCCGTGACCTTCTGCTTCAAGGAGGAAGGGTTTTAGCCGCTCATCCTCAGTTGTCATCCTTGGAGGTGTTTTGGCAACAAGAAAATAGAAAGAAGGGAAAGAAATGAAAGCGGAGAAAAGCGGGAGAAATTTGAAAGTTTCTCCAAAATTTATTGATGAAGTGATTGTTAAGTTACAAACCTTGACTCTAGCTTATATATATGGCTCAGAAAGGGAAATTACAAACAAATGGAAACAAAAGCTATTACAAGGGTAAAAGGAAAAAACAAAAGCAGTCGTTTGGATAAAACGAAGCGAGACAATTTTAGCTATGCACGGTGATTTTGGCTATCATGGCAGAGCTAATATGATAACGAAATTTCGCTATCATAGCGAAAATTCAGTCATAGCGAAAATTGAAATTTTCACTATGCATAGTAATTTTCACTATGATAGCGAAAAATCCAGCATAGCGAAATTTCCAGCACTGTTCCATTGGCTACTGTTCCATTGCTCCCTGCTTCATTTTTCTTCTATTTTCTGCTCTACTTTCCTCTTGGTCTATGATCTATGATGTTGAGTTTGACTCGAATTCTTCATGTTTGGATCGACTCAACAATGTTGGCATGATTAACTCACAAAAACTGCAAAATTTGCTACAAAATGCTATCAGTAGAATAGTAGGGACCTTAATGTGTAAATCGTGTTAATTAGAATGATTAGTATACAAAAAGCACTCAAAACCTATAATAAATAGGGTTCAAAATAGCACTTTTTGGGCTCAAATCACACCCCCAACCTACACCTTTAGTCCCTTATCAATGAAAGAAGAAAGAAAGAAAGAGCATACAACGATAACAAAATAATGTTCTGAAAATTATATTTCAAAAAGGTTGTGAATGAGTAATGCCTAACCCTAAGTAAAAATCATCAAAGTCGTGTCCATTAACTATCATGAGAGAATGAATGCCATACAAAATTGAGTATTAAAAGAGCCTCCTTCTTGGTGAATCAACCAGAAACTTCCACCAAAATCTAAGTATTTATTTGATCAACTCTCAACTGACAAGCGTCAAGCGTGCTCTCACACGACCTAGCTACTACCCTGACCTAGCATGCTAACTTGACCTAAATAGATCGGACCCACTCTTATTCCACAACTCTTTTGTGTTGTAGGGTCTGTACTGAGGATCGACCTCACCAAAGTCCATATGCAGGGGATCTCACCGTGACTCCCAACTTGATTAAGGCTTAGGGCACGAAGTCGCGAATCTTCGACCACTAACTCTTGAGTTTCACCCGGACTTCGAATGATTTAGGCCTCCAGCACTACGACTTGCTAAACTTCACCCATCCACCCGTGTACTTGAACACAAAGTCGGAGCTCCCAACCGGTGAAGGTTTGAGACCGGGCTTTAAAGGCTTTGCCCGTATACCCTCGGACGTGCTTGGGTTTCAAGGCAAGCGTTGCAATTTTTTCTTTTCTTTTTCTTTTCTCTTTTCCATTTTATTTATTTATTTTGGAAGGCATTGTATTCATGGGGGTCCTTAACCTATTAAAGGTAGTCAACGAAACTATGGTGGGTTATTGCAAGGCTTAGGAGGCTAAACAAATTTTCGAGGTTATTGAAGAAGCTTGTGTGCCTTGTGTGTGGTTAGCTAAAGGTGGAAAGAAAAGGTTGAAAGCGACAAGAATTCAACTCACTCCAATTAGGCATGGACCCGATCTAACATCAATAGGGTGGACAAAGTTTAATTTTCAAACTATGAGCTAGGCAAAACCTGAAAAAATTTTGGTTGCAAATGGGTCGAATTTTGAAAAAGTAAGTTGTATAGTATATGACTTTATAGAGGGAACCCGACCAAGCCATTGAACATCACAAAATGGGCTTGCTAAAAATAGTAACAAAAACATAAATACAAAAGCCACTTCCTTCGCTAACTCTCCCCCCAACCCAAACATCTCAGTGTTCGAAATGGGGCTCGAATTGGAATGTTAGGGAAGGAAGTGTTACCTCCTTGATGAGATGTGATCGTTTGTTGGACCAGGAGACTTCCTTAAGCTTTCCATCAACACCTTATTCCTCCGTTCCGGGCTTCAAATGAACAAGTTAGAATAAGAAAAGAGAGAAAAAAAAGTGACCGGTTGGAAATTTTTTGATACACCTTCATAATAATTTCAAAGTGTTCTTTCTTACTTATATTTGGATTCTACACTCTAATCTTATGGTACCAAAAACGCCTAAAACGGGTTCGGATGAAAAAGTTATGGCGAAACAAAAACGAGGAAGCCAGAAAGCGGTGTATCATAGCATTTTCGCTATCATTTGGTGAGTACCGTATCATAGCGAAATTTCCTATGATAACGAAAATGTTACACACTATTTTATTTATTTTTTTTTGAAAAATAAAATAATTAACAAAAAAATAATAATAAGCAGAATTTTTATAGAGACATTTTTTTTATATATATAAAAATAAAAAACAAACGTTTTTTTTTTTTTAGAAATAAAATAAAATAGAAACATATATTTTTACCTTAGTTCTTGTGCCTTGTGTTGTCTTTAGTGAGCCATCCGTCTGATTTTCCCTCTGTGTGAGATTGTATGATAGCGAAAATTCAACTTGCCCATTTTCGCTATAACTGCGAAAATTTCGCTATGGTTGCGAAATCTCCTGCTCCTCATTTGCTAGCTGGCCTTGCAATTTATTCGATCAAGGCTTGAGAATTCTTCTGGCTTGCAAAAGTGTCTGAGAAAATTAAGAAATTACCCAAAAAAGTAAAAATTAATCTAAAAACAAGAATTAACTAAAAATTAGAAAATCTAGAAGAAAAATTAATGAAATCAAAATAAAATACGATAAAATAAAACAAAACAAGAAAAATTAAAACAAGAAGTGGGAAATTTGCTCCCCCAAACCCGATTTTTAGGCCTTTGGAGGCGTTGAGCGCGGAGCTTATTGAGATCTTAGAGGATTCGGGTGCTCCCAGTCGAATCCGCTGAACCATCCAACATGCCATGCAACATAAGCAAGCGCAAAGTTTTTGATGTAGTGATGGCAAAATTACGTCGATGACCACTAATCTCTTGAGGTTTTGTAGTATAGGCAGTGATGGGGTGGCTTTTGTGTTGGGTGCTTCAGGGGTTTTGGGTTGGGATTGTGATGCAGGTGAGGCGGGATATGCTTGAATCGGTAGGGGTAGGTCAAATTGTTCTCTTTGTGTTCTTCCACTTTGCTTCCTCGATCATTAGCAGAGTTACTTCCTTTTTCTCCCATAGCGGACAGCGGCACCCGATGTGCGAGGGGATTCAAAATTTTCTACTAAGCCTTCTTGTAGCTGCGTAGGCGATACCATAGTGTCCTCGGGCACACTTCTCTGGATTCTCTTCCCTTGATGATCAATTTGTTGGGCAAGCTTTGAAGTGAACATTACTTCGGTACGTCGGAGTGCGGGGCCCCCTTCACTGAAACCCATCTAATTTTTTGTTCGGGGTTCTCCACGATTATGGATTTTTGACTCAAATGGGCATTGAATTTCTTTGTTCTTCCCGACATCACCCACCGATTTAGTAAGGTCTAGAATTGCTTGCTCAAGCGGGGAGATTGGCTAATGGTGGTTGGCCCCGAACGAGGCATCCTGTGGATGTGGAGGAGGTGCATAAGTTGGGATAACACTGTAGGAGGGTGTACTCGTCCATTGCTCTCTATATTCCCTCATATGGGTTTTGGATTTCTCTCTCTGAGGTTCTTTGCTGCTTGCCATGGAAGGTTCTGTAGTCCCTCATTGTCATGTATGCTCTGGGTTACTCTCCACAGGGTACTCACTATACTGTTCTCCCCTTAGGTGTTCCATTTGATTCTAGTTCAAGCCCACTGGAACATGCAATCTTGCAGCAAAAATAGGCAACACAAGACAACACAAAACAATCCTGCAACAACTTTTTTTTTTTTCACAATAAATTGAAATAAAAAAAGCGCAGTAATATAAAGAAATTCACCAAACTTGTGATGATGATCACAAGTGTTCCCGCAACTTGTCAAATGCACTTAGGCACCATCCTCGACAACGCCATTTGATTTGTGCCACGGTAGGGTGATCCGGAATCAACAAAATTTATATCCTAATTTTCCTCCTACTGCCGTAGTCAAGCTACTGCAGTATAGCGGTCTAGGGTCGAACACAGGGATGGGTTTTCTTCGTACAAATGATTTAAGTGAAGTAAAAAATGGTGAATTTGGTTTGGATTTTAAGGTTTGGGTAAAAACAGGGGAGTTGATGATTGCAAGCGAAAATAAAGTAGAAATAAAATATAAAAGAACTCCTTGAAGCATTAGACTACTTGGGTTTTAAGATCCTAGGATTGGCGAGAGGTCCTCGGGTTCATTTCCTCAGCGTTGGGGAGGGATGACATATAGTCATCTCTAGAAGCAGGATCTTGTTCTTTAAAAACTAAACCCACAATAATTTCCTTTTGATAGAAAGCATTTATTTAGCATTTATGGTTCCTCTGATGAAAAAAATAACCCTTAGCCTACCTCCCGGTGGCTCGTAGGGGCAACTAATGGATATTAGTGTATCTAAAGCTAAGAATACACTGAACCTAAAAGCTTGCCAAGTATTGGCCAAAGAAAGATACATCAGCTTAAACCTAAAGTTGAAAATTTGGGAACCAAAATGTAAAACTTTGTTGCGTGAAAAAGCAGGGGCCTCCGGCCGACCTCCGAGATCCTACCCCAGTGACCTTCTACTTCAGAGAGGGTTTAGCCACTCATCCTCAAGTTGTCATCCTTGGAGGTGTTTGGAAACGAAAATAGAAAAGAAAGGAAAGAAAATGAAGCGAGAAAGCGGAGTGAGTTTCTCAAATTTATTGATGAAGTGATTGATTGTTACAAACCTTGACTCTAGCTTATATCGACCCGAGCAAGGAAATTACAAACAAGCGGAAACAAAGCTATTACAAGGGTAAAGAGAAAAACAAAAGCGAATTCGTTTGGATCAACAGGGAGCCGAGACAATTTTTCGCTATGCACCGGTGATTTTTCGCTATCGTAGAAAATTCTTTATGAAGCTCGCGAAATTTCGCTATCATAGCGAAAAATTCAATCATAGCGAAAGTGAAATTTACATGCTGTACGCCAGTAATTTTCGCTATGATACCGAATTCGACGTAAGCGAGAATTTCGACCTTGTTCCATTGGCTATTTGTTCCATTGCTCCCTGCTTCATTTTTCTTCTATTTTATGCTCTTCTTTCCTGTAGTGCGATCTATGATGTTAGTTTATTTCGAATTCTTCATGTTTAGGATTGACTCAACAATGTTGGCATGATTAGCTCGCAAAAGCGCAAAATTTGCTACAAAATCACGTCAGTGGGAATATTAGGGACCTTAATGTGTAAATTGGGTTAATTAGAATAGTTAATAAACATACAAAAAGCACTCAAAACCTATAATAAATAGGGTTCAAAATAGCAGTTTTTGGGCACTAATCATTATTACACATTAAGTAGGATTGTTCCAAATTAATGATGGACTATTAGATTAAGATTAATTAGCATTGGTGAATGACCAGAATTATTAGTGTGATTAATGATCAGGAGAAATTTCCAAGAAGTAACTCTGTCATGCTAGCCTTAAAATTTGTTTATGTGACTAATGCTGAAATTGAAAGACCATATTCAAAATCTGATTATGTGCTTAATGTGTTTATATTCAATTTTCATGGTGCATGTCATGGCCCTTAGTTCAATCTGATACCACTATTGGAATTCAGCAATAAACCTTGCGGAAATAAAAAAATTTAACGAGAGCGCATCGGGATCTAGCGGTTTGATGAAACTAAACAATGAATCAAGGAAATCACGATCTTACCTCTTGTAGACCGAATCCTTTTTGACTAGTGCAGATTTGATTGATCACACACACGCTGAAACACAAACAGAACTCCTTCTAGAAACGATCCAGCAACAACAAGCCAAGACGATGTAGTGTGCAAACGCCCCTCCCAAGAGTATCCACGAATGGCTAATGGATGGGATGGATGTGCTAGCACCTTATGATAGATTTGTCCTAAAGCCAAAGACACCTTTGTGTCTTCCAAAACTCCTAAAAAATTCTCTCTAAACGCCCACTTAAAAAAAGAGAGCCACCTACTTTTAGATGATAAACCCCATATTTATTTCAAGCCTCCCAAACCTTTTATTAAGCAATTTAAACGGAATTCCATTAACTATTAATGGGCAGGCTTGAGCTTAGGCAGGCTTAATCATGAAATTTAAAGAGCCTTTCTTTATCCATTATAGCTCATTCTTATGTGTGACCCTATAGGTTCTCAATGTTAATGCGGGCCCCGAAATCATATTCTAAGCCCCTGAAGTTATAATTGAGTGCGAGACGTTCTCTTCTACGTCAAGCGAATTCGATATTTCGAAAAACCTTACCATAGTATGATATTAGTCATTTGTCACGGGATGTCTCGATTAACCTGGCATGGATGAAATATCTTTACAGACTTGAATCCTTCGTGATTCTTAAGTAGACTGACTAAACAAATGATATTGATAACTCCTATCAATCTCATTCGAGCACGACCATGCATTTCTCAGTCTCACTTATTAAGAGACCAATAGACATCTCACTCAATTAAAAGCGGGACAAATTCCTTCACTATCACTCACATTCCTTCACATGATTTACTGCATGCCTAACCATAGCCTGTATTACCATCTTGTTAAAGACGCCATTGAGCTACGTCAAGACACGAGTTCCTCATGTAGAATCCATGGTGGTCGGGTCGAAGGACTCAAATACCCTCTTTACTGATGAAATTGCGATGACATAATCCATGTAGTATTTCTCATAGCGAGTCAGTCCAATAACATGAACTTAACATGTATTTATGTTCTGAGTAACATCTTATGTTCATGACCAGCAAAACGTGGTCTTTTCTCAGAAAACATAATAGTCTTACTTCATTATTATTCTAACAATAATGATCGACTATGGACTATTTAGAATAGTGTTCTTATGCCTTAAGGTTTTACTATCGAATTACATACTTTATGACATAAAGCAGAGCCAACTATTCAAGGATCTGATTTTATCAAGTTAAACCACAATTTAAATAACAAGATAAAATGATAAATGCCTCATGTATATAAACATATAATGACAATGTATATGCCACTGGGCTAGAGCATATCACTAACAATCCCCTTGCCTAAGCGATGAGGCATAAATCAAATGCCTATCGATCTAGTATGACTATCATGCTTTGTTGTGGAAGAGGTCTAGTCAAAGGATCGACAACATTGTCATCGATTATGAACTCTACTACATATCTTAACATCTTCTCTCTCGATGATCCTCACGAATGAGATTAGAGCTTTGGTATGTGTTTGGATCTCGATCTGATCTGAGCTCCTTGGCTTGACAATAGCCCCATTATTGTCACAGTAGATGTCCCTTTGGGTTTGTAATGCTAGGAACAACACGGTCTAAAAGCAATTTTTGATCCAGTGCCTCCTTAGCATACGAGAGGCGGCTATGTACCTCGACCTTTGTAGTAGAATCGGCCATGGTGTCTTGCTTGGAACTTCTCCAACTCACATCACCTCCATTCAAACAAAACACAAAACCAGATTGCAATCTAAATTCATCTAAGTCAGACTGAAAACCATTATCGGTATAACCACTTATAACTAGCTCGCCTTCTTGTCCACCATAGATCAAAAAAATATCCTTGGTTCTTCGAGTGCCAAGGATATTCTTATTTGCTAATCGGTGACATTCACCTAGGTCATTGAATCTACTTGTCATGCATAAGGCATAGGAGACATGAGTCGGTCGCAAGCATGGCATACATGATAGAACCCGATAGGCGACAGGTTTTATCCATATGCACTCTCGTCCTTCGATGGTTGGACATTGGGAACACTAGCTTAATGCCATGATACGTGGCAAGAAACCTCTCTTGGAATCTTGCATGCTAAACCTCTTTGCTTACTTTGTCATGTACCCACTTTGACAGCCGAGTAACCGTTGAGATCTATCTCTATACATCTTTATGCACAGGATGTGGCGGCTTCCTAAGTCTTTCATTGAAAAAATTTCCCCAACCAAGACTTGACACTCGCAGGAGTAGGGATGTCATTTCAATGATAAGATGTAGATCTACGCACAACACTAAGAAGACAATTGCACTCCTACTAACCTTCTTTTATACACAAGGCTCATCCTCATTTTTCATAAAGCCAAACTCTTTAACAGCCTCATCAAAACGAAGATTCTAGCTTTGCGAGGCCGGCTTTAATCCATAAATGGATCTTTGAAGCGTACACACCTTATTAGGATACTTAGGATCGACAGTACCCTCAGGTTGTGTCATGTACACATCCTCGAGTAAGTTTCCATTAAGAAACACTGTTTTGACATCCATTTTCCAAATCTCATAATCATAGTACGTAGCGATAGTAAGAAGAATCCTAATAGACTTAAGCATAAGGACAGGTGAAAAGGTCTCATCATAGTCAATCCCATGAGTTTGTTTGAAACCTTTTGCAACAAGTCGAGACTTGAAGTCATATCATGTTTGATCTTATGAACCCATTTACAACCAATGACCTTAACACCCTCAGGTGGATCAGCAAATTCAAACTGGTTATCATACATTGATTGCATCCTCAAACTTCATGGCTTGAAGCCATTTTTCATAATCTAGCTCATCATTGCCTCATGATAGGTTGTGGGCTTATCTTGATCCACAAGCTCTATGGTTTTGTCCTCAGTTACGAGAAATCCATATCTCTTGGGCTCATGATGAATCCTACTGGACCTTTGTGGGCCTTGTACAGAAGATGTTGACCGTGGCTGGTTGTGGAGTCTTGTAGGAAATTTCCATGGAAGGCTCGATGGCAACTTGTGGTTCTTGAACTTTTTCAAGAGATGTCTTACTCCCACTGACTCTTTTGGAAATGAAGTCTCTTTCCAAAAAGACTCCATTATGAGCAACAAACACTTTGTTCTCAAATGGGATGTAAAAGTAGTACCCTTTTGTTTCCTTTGGATACCCAGAAATAAGCACTTATCGATTTGAATCACTTTGGCTTATCGAAGCACGGCTAGCTTACATAAGCTTCACAACCCCCAAATCTTGCGAAAAGACAAACCCGGGCGAAAACACGTCACAACTCATATATGGTGTTTTCTCAACCACTTATTGATGGAATTCTATTCAATAAAAACTGACCAGTCTCCTAATCATATCCCCAAAAAGGATATTGGAAGATACGTTCGACTCATCATAGATCCGAACCATATCTAACCGATTTCTCCTTTCAGATACACCATTCCATTGTGGTGTTCCAGGTGGAGTGAGTTGTGAGACTATCCCACAATCCTTAAGATGATCATCGAAATTTTGGCTTAAATATTCAGCACCTCGATTAGATCAAAGTGTTTTGATATTCTTTCGAGATTGATTAAACTTCATTCTTGAATAATTTGAACTTTTCAAATGGTGAGACTTATGCCTCATTAAGTGGATGTAACCATATCTACTAAAGTCATCGGTAAAAGTAATGAAATGCGGTAACCTCCTCTAGCAATTGAGCTTATTGGTCCCTACAAACATGCGTATGTATAAGGCTATCAGTACTAGCCCTCTCGCTCTTGTCCATTAAAGGAATTGCTTGGTCATTTGCCTAGTAAACAAGATTCACATGTTCAGTGACTCTAAGCCAAATGAATGTATTAGCCCATCTTGATGGGCTTCAAGATGCATTTCTCATTGACATAGCCCAAACGGCTTGACAAAAGTAGGTTGGATTCAAGTCATTGGACTTGAACCTCTAAGTATCGATGTTATAGATGGGCTTTGGTTGTTCCAAGTTTAGAACGTAGAGACCATTAGATAAATGGGCATTCCTATAAAAAATGTCTACATTACAGATGGAGAAAATATTATTCTTAATCAAAGTGAAAACCACCCACGCCTAAACAAGAAATCGAAATAAATGTTTCGCCGCTTACATACAACAATTCTTTAATTGGAAAACAAGTCCCCTAGGCAAAGTCAATCATAAACCTTGCTGCGACGTGCAGAACTCGCTCCATTCCCCACCGAGGTCCACTTCGCCTTGCATCGATCTTATCGCCGCAGGATTCAGCTAGTAGGGTAGATCCTAAGTCACAAATTTGTATCCTAATTTCTCCCACCGAGTCAAAGCCATCGCAGATGTAGCTAGCTCTGTGGTCGAACTCGTGGATGGGTTTTCATCTTACAAAATGACTTGTATCATGATTCAAATACAGGCTTTTATTTGATTTTCTGATTTGCATTAAAAAGTGGTTGTTGTTGTCACTAAGCTAATCAGCAATTTAAAATAAGATGTATAAAAGAACACTAGTTTCTGGGGCTTCAGTTTGATATGACGGGTTGTAGAGGTGTCCTCTAAGACAGATTATGCAAAATGACATATAGTCATTTCCAAAACCGATCTTGCTTAACTTAAAACCAACCCCTAGTAACATTCCTATTTGAACCATAGCATTTATCGAGCATTTAATGTCTTTGCAGCTTGAAAAAATAAAGCATTTAACCTACTTTCAAAGGCTCAGAATGACACGAGATGGATGTCAGCAGATCTACCATTAAGAATACATCAACCTCAAGCATGCCAAGTATCGACTAAAGAAAATACCTTAGCCAACATTTAAACTTTGAGTTTGAAAAGAACACAAATACGCAAAGACCGTCATAAGGAAACAAAGGAACACCCGCAAACCCACATCAACCAACCTAGCAACCCTTTCTTCTGGTTTGAGGCGAGCCAAACATCCTTTGAGTTGTCATCCCTGGGGGTGGCTCGCAGCCTAGAAAATGAGAGAGAAGAGGAGAGAAGAAAGAAAATGGGAACCAAACAAATATGTGTCGCGTGAATTGAAGAAGTTAGTTACAAAATGTCTATAACATGGCTTATAGCCCTACAAACATGCGAAAAATACCAAACTAACCTAAATAATATGATTAATACAAAAGAGGAATTAAACAAAACTGAAATGCTTGGATCACAAACAGGAGGACCATATAGACAAGGATCATATGATATAGCGAAAATCTGCTATCATAAATAAAAATTCAAATATAGCGAAATTGAAAAATTTCTATGCACAGCACTTTGCTATGATAGCTTAAATTTCGCTATGATTGAGAAATTTCGCTTATCACTACTAAATTTTCGCTATCATTATAAATTCTATGCCAGCTTAAATTGCTAACCCTCTATAGTCAGCCGTCTCGCATCCAACCGTATTTCATCTTCTATGGTTGCTCTTTCTTCATCCTAGGCTTGATGAAATCGATGAGAATTTAACCGAACCCTGTGATAAATGAGCGAAATTTCATGCTAAGCTCGATATGATGCTGGAGGTTTACTAAACCCAAACTACTGCAAAAACAACCTCGAAAAACAAAACGTGAGTACTAAAGGACCCGCATGTTAATATGCGAATTAAGGATTAGTACGCAAAAATCACTCAAAAACCTATCTTAAATAGGACTCAAATAGCACTTTTTGGGTACTAATCACAACCCTGAACTTGGCATCATAGTCCCTTAGCAATGCCACAAAAATAATAAAGGGCATGGCTGGCTATGCTGAAAAGAGTATCTCTATTCCAAAAAGTGTGTGTACAAGGAGGCTTTACTTTATGAAAAATTTAGACTAACAAAACCATCAAGAGAACAAAGAGCCTACAGGGAATGTTTCAGGAAGCATCAATTCCAAGAAGTCAACTCGAACTCCACTCTAAAATCTAAGGCTTTAAGGTAACCACTGAACCAATAAGTTGTTGTTATTCCTCCCCAAACTGCTACAACCATGACCTTAAACTGATGACCAATCTAAATAGATTGAGTTACACTCTTATTTCTTACTTTGATTGTATTGTAGGGTGCAATGATAAAAATTCGACTTCACCAGTTCCGTAACTGGGTCCACACCGATGACCCCAAATCCACCAAGGTTTAGGCACGTCCAAAGGATCCGTCGACCACTAACCCTTCGTGCTTCACCCTGACTCAATGAATTTGAGAATCCAAAGACTACAACTCGCTAAACCCACTCATCCACCCGTAGCAAACACTAAGCCTGAATCCCAAACTAGTTAATCAGCTTGGGCACTGTGGCTTAAAGGCTTTCGCCATATACCCCTGATTGTGTTCTGCTCAAGGTAAAGTGTCGCCTTTTCATTTTCTTTTTCTTCTCTCTTTTTCTTTTTTCTTTCTCCTCTTTTTTTTTTTTCAAAGACTTAACGGCCCTATTCAGGTAACATAAACCTATTACGGGTAGTAAACGACCCAAGGCCTATTTTTCAAAGTCAAGAGAGGTATACAACTTCAACTTATCGATGAAAACTCCGATGTACACTGTGTGTATTAGCTAAAGGTGGGATGCATAAGGCTGAATACTTGGAATTTCAACCACCCAAAAACTTAATCATGCAATGAACTATTCTAGCATTATGGCAACATAGTCAGAACTTTTCAACCTAACAAAGAGCGTAAACAGCAAAAAGTATGCCTAAAAATGGTTTGCAAAAAGTAAGAAAGAATGTAACATCGCTATAAAGCTTTAATAAACTAAAGTACAGTGCAAGGTTTGGGCCAGCTAAACATTAACAAAGACTCACTATCGGGCTAATACATACATCCTAAACAATCCTATACTGAAATAAGCAGGCAAGCACAAAGCTAAAACAAAACAAAAAAAATATGATAGAAGATACTCAACCTAACTTTCCTCCAACCAAAGTATAACCATGTTCCACCGGGTAGGACTCAAAGCTAGAGAAGTGGGAAAAGCACCACCACCTCGTGGTGCGATGCCTGGATCTCGTCACTGCAGCAGCCGCTTTCAAAGATATCCAGTGAGGTCGTTAAACTGGAGCACTCTGGACCGATCACGGCAGAGGTCAGAGGGCCTCATTACGTTTAACTCCAAGGAGACCGAGGTGGCCTATAACCGAAGAAGCATGGCATGATTCCGCATGAGTGACTCTCATTGGCCATCCACTCACCCAACGATGCCCGAGTAGCAGCAAGTGAGCATAACATCCATAATGTTAGACACCCCTAGAACTCATAGGACATGCCCGTGACCTGCTGTGATGCGCAGGATGGGCCGGCCTCCTGGAGGAGTCACAGAGGGAGGTGGAACCTGGAGGGGATGAACTGAACCGAGGTCACCTTCCACCTCCACCTCTGTAATGTGTCAGCTTCAAGCCTTACGGTCCTCCGCAACATCATCCATCGCTCCTCCCACGGGCCAGAGGTGAAGAGAATGGAGAGGGCATATATAAAGACCGCTCGATGGACAAACCTCCAGGACGACTCACACACTCGATATGTGGCCCTAGGGAACCCTGTGATGCTCTAAGACCTGGGCCCAACAACTCCCAGATCAGGAAAAGCCTCACAGAGCCAGTCCTCGTGCAAGTGGACTTTCTCCTCAAAATGTGCAATGCGTCATGATTTGTGCCTCTGGAGGGACTCCAACTAGATCCCTGATATCCTTGCACAGAGCCCTCGAGTATAGCTCCCGCTACCGCATATACGCCCGCTGTGGTATCTCGAAGCGAGAGAGCAACCATCTCTCTTTGTGATGGTCGAGGCCACCACCGATAAATTCACACCTCCAGAACTACCTGGCAGCCCAAAGCAAAATTGCAATATCCGCAATGAGTACCCCAGGCGGCCGACACTGAACCTGGGACCTAATGGACTAGGCACTTCGGATGTGTGATAAAACTCAAGCACCACCCGGGGATAGAAAAATTGCCTTGGTGTCATAAATGGGAGCAGGGAATATTTTCTGACCGAACCGCATCGACCTCGAATCGGGTCCGCGGTCGCCTTTCCAGATGTCAGACATCCTAAAGGTCAACAGCCTAAGGCCGGTTTTGCAAAGTGGAAGGAGGCATACAAATTTACAACCTATTGTAGCTTAAATCTAGAGGCAAAGGTGTGAATTAGCATAAAGGGGAACGGTTGAGTATGTCGTGAATGTTGATCGAACACAAATTGTTTCAAGCATGGCATTCGCTCTAAAGATATAGGTGACAAATATGATGATTCAATTATCCAATTTAGTTAGATTCAATTGTTCAATTACAATTCATTGTTCAATTTGAAGCAATTTAATTATGTAGTTTCAGAAAAATATATAATTTATACATAAATACGTGAAACACAATATGCAAAAAATGAAATTACAATACGCAAAGTCGAATATATATATATATAATCCGAGTAGCTTTTGATATGAAGCCAAAATGGCTTTAATACATGCATAACAAATAATAAACATATCACCGCCTACGCGCTAATACAAAAATCATAACTGCATTAGGCAGGCAAATTTCTGATGTTTCAAACTATACATAAATCAAAGAGACCTAACCACCCCACCGCCGCGCGGTGGTGGCGGTTACCGCAACAAGCACGATATCCAAATGAGGTCGCGACCGCTATGTGCTCCTCTCTCTCTGGTGATCAGCGAGAAAGAATTCCGGTGTGTGTCATGATCCGGTGAAGCGCGGAATGGCACCGACCTAAAGTGGCCTCACCGAGCCAATCTCCGTCACGTGTCGCATTGGCCGCCCGAGAGGTCGCGCAAGGTGCGGATCGCGATCCATCACTCCACCCATCCTCGAAATGGCTACGCATACCCTGGACTGCGTCAATACGAGGTCCTGAGTATCCGTAGGCCGCACCGGCAATGCAGCGGAGTGATGGTGGTGAACGATCCGAATATGAGCTGACCTCTGCACTGCGCGTGAGCGGTGGATCGCCTCCAGTATCCCACCTCCTCACCCCACCTCCCCGGTCTCGCCGGGCGATATGGAAATGGATCGCATAGTCATAACCGGTCCACTCGCATTTACCCGTAGGCAATTGGCTCGTGATCTCTATCCTGTGCTCCGAATCTGACCCGCCAAGAACATAGGAAAGGAGCTCTGAATAAGTAATGGTATGCTCTCTGCTCGTATGAGGTCTCTCCGGTGACCTTTCCTCAAACCCGTAAGATGGCAATCACCACGACAGTCGAACTTTCGTAAATTGCCCGAGATCCCAGACAATGCCCCAAGATAGCTCCCTCCGCACATAATGCCGCAGAGGGAATAAAACAAAGCAGCAGATGGTCGATGAGCAGCATACGAGGCGGTCGCTCCGATAAAGAACTCGGGCTACCACATCCTCGCTGCTAGTTTCTAACCATCGCTCGGGCGAGGGTGGCCCAATTTATAAATCCTCGCGATTGGCACTACGGTGAGGCGCACCAAGGTCGCGCAACCGCCGGATCAAAGTACACTCGACGGCCATTTATCTCCGAATGGATCTCCTGTGGACCGTCAGATCCCGAGATGTCATGGAGTGGTGGAACCGCCTGACCACTCTCGGGTAGTGTGAACTCCGTGGAGTCATGAAAACGGGAGGAGCGACTACCTCTCGATCAATCGTATCGACTCCTGACCGGTCGGCCATCGCCCAGAACGTCAGAATGACCGAAATGGTCTGGCTGACAGATATCTCTGCATTCCCTAACGGTGTCCTAAGCAACATGGGTCACCGATCTCATGAGGCCGGTGATACCGCGTGAAGTGTGGTTCCCCGCACCGACGCGACCGCGACGCGGCGCCTAGAAGATGATACCGCTCGGGCCCGAAGGGCCCGCTTTGGAAGGCCGCCCTCCCCAGCCTCCTCCGAGGTAACGATGGGGCCCGGTCCATCCGCGGTCCGGTAACGCCCGAATCCCGCAGAGGCTCGCCAAATGCCGTATGCATGGCCTGACGCCGTACCGTCACACTTTCCTGGCCGTAAGCAACTCACCCGAGGCCGAGCACTGACCCACTCCTCGCACGACCATATCCGAGATATAAAATAAACTCGAAAATGCTAGACTCACTAAATATGTAAATGGGTCCCGCACTGACCGCTTCCGAATACCTCCGAATCTCTCCTAAGGCTGACTCTCAATACCCCATCGACCCGTGGCTCGCTGATCGAAATCGAATGGCCCCGAATCGATAAACTCAAGTCTCAACTATGATCGACACTTGACGTATGGCTCTTTAAACCGAACCGAAGGCACGTAAGTAATGACTCAAAGTGCAGGCGAGGGGTTCGCACGCGTGGTGAGGGCTCACTCACTACCAGCAGTGGATGACCGTGGAGGTTCTACACGTCTATCCCGATGATGCTAAAAGTGACTCCGGTCACCGCAAAGGATGAAGGCTGTGGAGGGCTCAATAAAATTGAAGCACTGGCCATCAGTAGCCGAACAAGGCACCTGGCCAGCGGGGAGCCTGCACGCTAAGCAGTGGGGAGCTCAGGCACGCCGGGAGTGGGGAGAATATGAAACGGCCTCTTGAGGCCAACCCCCTCCCGCTTTTTATAAGCGCAGCATGGTAGCCGAAGAGTCTCTCCTACCTACCACACAATAATTTGGCCATTTTCAGCCTCCCAATACATCAAAATTTTAACATTAATTAATAAAAATTATATATTATGAATTTTAACTTATAGGTACCGGAGCATAAAATCTAATACACAATATCGATACTATAAAAACTATATGTAAATGCCATCCTGGTTAAAAATTAAAATAACTAAGAACCGATAAAATTGACTAATATATGACAAAATTAGAAAAATTTGTGGAACTGTTATTCGCTTTGGAAAACACTCAATCCGCCGAGTTCGGGAATATCAAGGGGGCTAAGAGGATGATCTCAACTCCATGCAAGTGGCTCGCTCTGGCTCTAGCATGGGATGTTAGGAGGCCATAAGTCGGACTGCTCTCTGAATGGCCGTGGATTGTGAGCAATCGGGTTTCGTAATCGTAAGTCACGGCAAGCACTGTTCTCCTTCACCACTAAGGCTAATTCACTTTTTTGCATTTTCGCACTCGCATTCGCACACCGATCAACTGGAACAACTTCACGCTTATAGGATTTTCGTGTTCTAATAATTTTGGGTTGTCATTCATATCAAAAATGTTCAATTCCAATATCAGCGTCACCAAATGTCAATCGTATGATCTCCATTCCCGCAATTAATAATTGCATTAAAGTGCAATGTAAATGGTCTCCTAAAATGATCAGTACATGATTTGGTTCACTGACCGGGTGCGTTGTCTAGGACTACAAAATCTAATCGATAGTAGAAATTGTCACTTACAAGGACATCCTCAACTATCCCCTCGGGATTTCACCGATCTACTCCACAATGAGAGGTGATCAGTAGCTCGGGGCTCACCTAAACCTAACTCGCTTGTATACACCGAAATGGCATAAGATCTACACTGCCCTAAATCTAGCAATGCCTTTTCCATGCAATTCCCACCAATATTAACTAGACATGGGAGAACCAGGTCCTTATACTTAACAGTGGTACTGGGCTGATTGTTGCAGACCGAGTATTTTCAAAGGAGAGCAGCCTCTTCCTCAATGCCTAATCCTCTCTTTACGGTGCATGATCTCAAAATTCCAGACAAGCAGATTGGTTTGATTAGATCAAGCAAAGGTATGTTAACCTTTATCAGTTTTAAGACCTCAAGCATACCGCTTATTGAAATTTCCTTTTCTTTCCTCTCAATGCTCAGAAAGGAGGTGGTATACGATATTTCATCAGGTCATCCTCTAGAAGAATATGCTCAGTCGTGATTTTTCTCCCGCCTCGATTCTTCAACAGTTTCTCGCGCAGGTCGATCAACCTCTTTCCACTTCCTCTCAAGGTGATTACGACTTAACCTCATCCATTCCCGACCCTACCTCATGGATCCCCTTAGGATTGAAGTTCTCGGATGGGAACCTCCTTTTCATTCCTCTAGTAGCCACATATCGTTTGTAATTGAATACCTGAGTCATCAAATTTTATTCAGTTGTTTTCTCGACAAGATCAATTTTCGTGTCAATCAGCATTGGTTCCATTTCGTCATTAACAAATCGCCCACCACCTTACTCAAATCGAGTACACAAATTCAGTTCTAATCGAGAAGAGGATGGTGGTTGTTGTGACGTGAGGAGGAAACCAAACCGAGGCTCGCTCCTAGTGGCACATAAGGTGTGGCCTGGTCTCCATGCAAGTGCCAGATGATTCCCTCCAATCGGGATCAGAAGTATCTCTATACGAGCATCTGGGTTGTCACTTGAATCATTCCCACAAAGGTGTGCACATTCCCGACATCAAATCCTTCACCGCAGGTCATGGAACAAAGGTTCTATTGGTCGGGCCGGGATTGAAATTCAGGTGGATTAACAGGCAGCAATACACACGTCGCACTTCATCGAAATGCTTTCCTCCAAATTTCTACCTTCTAGCTAGAGTTGATAACCTAGCCCTCATTTCCATCTCATCATTCAAATGCATACATACCACCCTCTTTGATCGGGATCGGTGGTTTCCATCCTATCCGTTTCTCTAGTGGTTAAGCTCATCCCAACTCCTTCTTAGAAGTTTCAAATGCACGAATTTTAAAAATCCATGGCTTCATCAGATGTTTGCTTAAAAAAGTCTCCCCACACGAAAGTCAGCCTCATGGTAGAGACATACTCACCATAAGGGTTCACTAACATCCATGTGTCAAAGCCATGGTGTGGACATGCACCGATGGTCTCTAAAAAACCTCTCCCAACACCGTAAAACTTCACCTTCAAGGAGCTGCAAAGGTATAAATTTGTCTTTTCAAATTGTTTGTCTTATGAGCACTAAAAACTTCTTCAGAACTCGCTTGCACAAAATTCTGAATTTTTGATGGTTCTAGCCCCAATGAGTTGAGCCACATCTTGGCCTTGTCCTTTAGGAGTCAATGGAAATGCCTTTAGCTCAGCAACCATGTCCATCAAGCACTTCCTCAAGGTAGCAAACCTCAAAACTCTTATATGAGCCGTATGGATTTCATTTTCCATACCATGGTATACAAAGAGGGGTACTAAATATGGCCTCACCGCTACATCATCATAGGAGGAATGATACGATGGGGCACTAACTCTAGGAGTGGATGTGTGGATCCTCATGGTTCTATATGCATTCGATTCATAGGTTCCCGGGTCGCTCATTGCTCCTCGTGCATGATCCATGGTATCGCTTGTGCACTAACCCTCACTAGCTAGGCCGCTGTGTACTAATCCCATTCACCTACCCGAAGTGTCTCATCCCATCGTTGTATGCGTAATAAAGAGCTACACAATTGTAGAGACAACAATTAACTGCAACAAAGAGTGCTAAAAGAAAAATTAAAACTAATCTAACAAAAAGGAGTAAATGGATCGAAAAAAACTGTCGACCGTTGCAAATGCACGCCAAGTGCTAGAAACTGGCGCTTGCCGCAACCGATATGCAAAAAGAGGGTGTGAAAGAGTTACCTTCACTTGTGATGTGGATCACAAGTACTTCTTCAACTTACCATTAGTATCGTGCACTATCCTAACGGCGCCATTTGATTCGTACACAAAGAGCCGAGCTAAATCAACAATATTTATATACTCTGAGCCTTACAACCGCCGTAGTCAAGCTATCAGTAAAGATAGTGGTTCAGTGGTCGAACACGGATGGGTTTTCTTCATAAAAAATGGTTTAAAATAGGCATGAAGGTAAGGCTTTCTATTCGACTTTTCGAATTCATTCAAAAACAGGGAATGGTTTGAAAAACAGAAATTGTAAATACCGAAAGTTAAAACTCGGAAATTAACAATGAAGAAATTTACTTGAAGATTTAGGTCACTAACTTGGCAAGCTGGGGTGGCAAACACATGTCCTCAAGTTTTATCCTCCTATGTGAGTCAACACAGACGCAAAGCATGTCCCTTTTGTTTAAAACCCTAACATTCCATTATCATTTTTAAGGCAAGTAAAGACCATCTAAAGAATCACAAAGGCATCTCTCACCCGAAAGCAATCCTAAAGCATGGAGAGTATCGCAAACAATAAAAGTCAATGTTATTTAACCCTAATTTGAAGAACCCTAACATAAACAAGTACCTGTAGGCAAGTAAGGACCATCTAAAGAGCTACAAGACTACTAAGAATTTTGGACGAAGCATGGAGAGATTGGGGCTGACAATAACATCCCATGCGTAACCGAGTTTTGAAGATAAGGGCCATAATTACACTACCCGTAGCTTTTAATACATGAGGACAACATGCTTAAGCCCCACTGCTAAGCTAGCTTCCTTCCTCTTCAAAGGAAGGAGGCTTAGCCAAGCATCTCGAAATGGCCATCCTCAAGAGGTGTGTTCGCAGCCGAAAGTGAAAGAAAGAAGAGAGAAAGAAGAGAGAGAAGAGAAAATAAAAGCAAAACTTAAAAATAAAACAATTTATTTACAAAAGCAGTAAATGAAAACTTACAAATCACCAAAAAAACTTGTCTTTCTTCCTCTCCACCTCCTCTCCTCTATTACAAAACATGAGGGGTATTATAGGGACTTCAAGGTATAAAATACCAAAACCCACTGCTTGCCATGTGATTGTGAGAGTAATTCACCAAGTTTGAAGCACAGATTAATTACAAAGTTACTACTTAGGCATGCATTTTCAAGCATAAGGGAGAATTTCATTAATTAGCTTAAATTGGCAATAATTAGCTTAATTCGCAATGGCTTAGCGAAATCTGGCAAGGGTCTAGCGAACTGGCAATGTCAGAGCGTAATTCGCAAGGTCATGAATTTCGCTTAGCTAGCCGTAAATTTCGCTAAGCTAGCGAAATTATCAGTGAGAAGCGAATTTCGCAATCGCACGCTGTGTTGGCTAGATTTAATTCGCAGAATGTGTGCCGAGATTGCGAATCGCTTATGCACTGGGCTTGCGAAATTCGCTAGGATTGCGACCGATTAAGCAATTGTGTCGCGAATCGCTTCGCTTTGGTCAGTTCTCGCATTCCTCCCGCCATGTCTTCAACTGCATCTCATTTCTTCCACTTTTCCTTTGTTTTTCCATTGATTGGGCTTGTCGATGGTCGAGACTAAAATTCCAACCTCTCATGATCGATCATTTGCATTGAGGTTGAGTTCAAATGTGTATAAAAGTCTACAAACAACCAAAACACCCTCAAATCGCATAAGTGTTACTATAAATATTGAGCACTTCAATTGGTTTATATGAATGATTTCACGATCAAAGTACTCCAAAACCTATCTAATATAGGTTCAAAATTGCACTTTTTGAGCACTAATCACACCCCCAACCAAATCGCTAGTCCCTTAGCAATGCAAAATAAGAATTGAGATGCATGTAGATTCAAAAGGTTGTATTTCAAAAGGTCATCGTACTTATATACAAATCTAATATTACTTTAAAGTGAACAATTGAAATCAACATTTGAAAACCTATATACAAGAATAAAATCCATAAGAGAACAATTTTTAGAACAACACCGTTTCCATGATTTCTAACTCGATTTCACCTAAGCTCCACGGTTCATTTTAGGCCTAGATTGGAAATAATAAATGCAAAATTTGTTTCCAACCTAGCATTGACATGGCCTTAAACTGCCGAACAATTACATGTGTAATGCTACACTTCTTGCTTTCTTAATCATATCAGTAGGATGCAATGCTAAAAATTCGAAGTTCACCAAAGTCCGTGTACCTGGTCCACCGATGACTCCCAACCAATTAAGGTTTAGGCATCGTCAAAAGGATCAAAGACCACTAACTCTAAAGGCTTCCACCCCGACTCCCCAACCGACTTCAAAATCAAGCACCTACACCGCTAAATTCTACCTATCCACCCATGTAACGAACACAAAACTCCGATGACTCAACCAATTAAGGCTTAGGCATCAGGGTTTCAAAGGCTTTCGCCATACACCCCGCGAACCGTGCTCGGGTTTCAAAGCAAAACTTCACGATTTTATTTTATTTATTATTTTTTTTTTATTTTTTTTTTCTTTTTCTTCTTTTCTTTTCTTTCTTCCTTTTCTAAGACAACATTGTCCTCAATTATGCTGGGTAACTCAAACCTATCCTAGGTTAAGATCAACATGCCTAAGGCCGGTTTTGCAAAGTGGAAGGAGGCATACAAATTACAACCTATTGAAGCAATCTTAGAGTGCAAAGGTGTGAATTAGCATAAAGTGGGGAAATTCTAAGTCGAAAGCATGCTGAACAAGATCGAACACAAATTGTTTCAAGTGCATGGTATCGTCTAGCATATAGGTGACAAATATGATGATTCACATTCAATTTAAAGCATCTAATTGTTCAATTTGAAGCAATTTTATTGTTCAATTTTGAAGCAATTTAATTATGTAGTTTGAAAGAAAACACATATTTTATACATGGGATACAAGAAACACACATGCAAAGCCGAATATATATATATATAATCCGAGTAGCTTTGATATAGCCAAAATGGCTTAATACATGCATAACAAAGTTACACAAAACATATCACGCTACTATGGTTAATACAAAAAATCATAATCAAAATTAGTGTAGCAATTGATAAAGTCAAACTATACATAACCAAAAAGAGACGAATCCACCTCAATCACGCTGTGGTGGCAAGTGGCATCGCAACCAAGTACCAGATATCTAATGAGGTCGCATCGCGGGCGGTGCTCCTCTCTGGTAGGATCATGCGGAGGAAGACCCAAAGGTCATGATCCTCGCGGCATGGAATGGCACCGACCCAAAGTGGCCCCGTACCGAGCCAATCTCCGGTCATGTGTCGCATAGCCGGGCCGCCCGAGAGGTCGCCAGTGATCGCATCCATCACCTGCAGCCCATCTCCTCGAAATGACATGTGTATACTCCGCGGATCGTGTGCTGGAATATGAAATTCCGTGAGGGTCCGGTAGGGCCGCGTACCGGCAAGGGGCGGAGGAGATGGGCGCGAACGATCCGAAATATGAGCTGGACTCCTCCTGCACTCCTGGGCAAGTGAGCAGCATCGCCTCCGTGTGCATCCTCGCCCTCCCCACCCACTTTCGTCTCGCCGGCGATATGGAAATGGACTGCATATCATAATCCGGCCCACTCAAGTACACCAGAGTACTGGGCTCGCATCTCTATCCCAAGCCCTCCGAACCCATCTCGCTCAAGAACATAGGAAAGGAGCCTCTGACAAGTAATGGTATGCTCGCCAGATGAGGCCCTCCTGCGGACCTTCTCCCCAAACTCGTAAGAGCCGGCAATCTCCACTGATAGGTCGGAACTTAAATTGCCCGAGATCCGGCAGACAATGCCTCCAAGATAGCCCCCTCCTTCCGCATAATGTCGTTAGAGAGCAACAGCGCAGCTAGATGGTCGATGAGCAAAGATATGAGGCTAAGTCAGCCTCGATAAAGAATCACAATCAGAACATCCTCGCCGCGTTTCTAAATCCACGCTCCGGGCTGAGTGTGGCCTAATTTATAACCTCAAGATTGCTACGCAGATGCGCAATCTCGTCGCGAATAACCACTGGATCAGAAAGTACACCTCGACTGGGCCATCTATCCTCGAACGGTCTCCAGGGGACCGTCAGATCCCGAGATGTCATGGAGTGGTAGAACCGCCTACCACTCGTAGTAGAACCGTCAGGGAGTCATGAATGGGAGGAAATGTAATACCTCTCGATCAATCGCACGACTCGGAACTGGCCTACCACGCTCCGTGAACGTCAGAATGACTCCCCACAAATGGTCTGGGCTACGATATCCGGCAGACATTCCTAATGGGTGTCCTACAAACATGTGGGTCACCATCCCGCAGAGGCCTGCAGATACCGTGGTGAAGGTGTTCCTCAAGAATGGATGCGACCGGGCGACGTGGCGCCTTAAGATGATGATTCGCTCACAAGGCCCGCTTCGAAGGCCGGCCCTCCGCCTCAGGTACCGACGGGCCCGGGTCCCATCCGTGTCCTGCAACGCCCGAATCCCGTGAGGCTCGCCGCACCGCCGGGGATGTGTGATGGCTCGATGTCGGTAATCGCGCCGCGACCGCTCGTAAGCAAACCTCACCCGAGGGCCGAGCACTGACCCACCCTCAGACACCATATCCGGTGATATAAAATAAACTCGCTTGAAAATGCGTGACCACCAAATATGTAGCCGGGTCCCGCACTGACCGGCTTCTCGAATACCTCCTCAATCTCTCTCCGAAGGCCATTGACTTCATCACCCCATCGACCCAGTGGCTCGTGATCGAAACCGAAATGGGCCCCCGAATCGATAACCTAAGTCTCGAACTATGATCGATTAATCGATGTGGGGGCTCCTTTAAACCCGAATCGAAGGCAATGTGGCAATGACTCAGCAAGAGGTGAGGGGTTCTCGCACGCGCGTGGTGAGGGCTCACCACGCCCCAGCAAGGTGATGACCGGTGGAGGCTCTGGCCACGCCCTACCCGATGATGCGAAAAGTGACTCTGGGTCACCCGCAGTTGATGAAGGCTAGGGAGGGCTCGGGCCGTATCAAGCACTACACCAGCCGAACTGTGGCACCTGCCAAGAAATGCGGAGCTCAGTGGCACTAGCCAAGAAGGGGAGTCGGTGGCACGCCGGGAGGAGAATATGAATGTGTTTTGAGGCCAACCCCCTCCCCTCTCGCTTTTATAAGCAGCATGGTAGCCGAAGAGTCTCTCCCACCAATTTTTCAAGCAGCCAAATGACTCCGCCATTTCACTTCCCTACAATACATCAAAATTTTTAACATTAATTACTAAAAATTATATATTATGAATTTTAACTTATAGGTACTGATATTAAAATCTAATACACAATAATATACTATAAAAAAAAAAAAAACTATATAAAAATTATCCTAAGTTAAAAATTTCGTAAAATAACTACAATCGACAAATGACTAATATATGACAAAAATTAAAATTGCGGAACTGTTATTCTGCTTGAAAACACCGAACCAGCTCGAAGTTCGAATACTAAGGGGGTCATGGTGATATCCCCAACCCATGCAGTTGGCTCGGGCCCGCTCCATGATGTTGGGGAGGCCATAAGTCGGACTGCTCTCCGAATGGTTGTGGATTTGAGCAATTGGCTTGCAATTGGTGTGTCGGGCTGGCAAGACCAATTCTCCTTCATCACCAAGGCTAATCACTCTTTGCATTTTCTGGGCACTGCTATACCTCGGCATTAATCGATCAACCGAAACAACTCATCGCTTATAGGATTTTCGTGTTCTAACAACAATTTCGTCATATTCATTGAAATGTTCACTCCAATATCATGTCACCAAATGTCAATCGTGATGATTCCATTCCCGCAATTAATAATTGCATTGGCAAAGGGCCAAATGGTCTCCCTAAAATGATTGGCACATGACGGTTCATCGACCGCAAAGGTTCAGACTACAAAATTCCACCGATAGTAGAAATTGTCAATTTTTTACAAGTGGATATCCTCAACTATCCCCTCGGGATTTTCACCGATCTATCTACCAATGAGAGTGTGATCGAGGTAGGTTTAAGCTCACCTAAACCTAATCGGCTTGTACATACCAAATGGCATAGATTCATTAATCGTTCCTAAATCTAGCAATGCCTTTCTCCATGCAATTCCCACCAATATTAACCTGGTATCAGGGGAGAACTGTGGTCCTTATAATACTTAACAGTGGTACTGCTGATTGGGTGGCACTGATATTTTTGAGAAAGGCCTTCTTTCTCAATGCCTAATCCTCTCTTTACGGTGTATAGATCCTTTAAAATTTTGCATAAGGTGTACTTGTTTGGATAGACTGAAGTAAAGGTATGTTAACTCCTTTTACTTGCCTTAAGACCCCAAGCATACCTCGGCTGCTGAGTTTCCTTTTCTCTTCCTCCTCAATGCTCGTGGAAAGCGAGGTGGTATAATGATACTTATTTGTGTCATCCTCTAGAAGAATATGCTCAGTTGCATTTTTTCCCGCTCTGATTCTTCAACAGTTTCGCGTAGGTCGATCAACCTCTTTTCCACTCTCAAGGTGATTATTACTTAACCTCATCCATTCCCGAATTTACCTCATGGATCCTTAGATTTGGGAAGTGTTTCGGGATGGGAACCTCCCTCTTTCGGTCCCTGAAGAAATTTTGTTAACGTTTGTAATCGAATCGTGAGGTCACCACCCTTATTCGGCAGTTTTCGACAAGATCACCTCCTTTTCAGGCCAATCAGACATTGGTTCCATTTCGTCATTAACAAATTGCCCACCACCTTACTCAAATTGAGTACAGCTTGTTCTACTGGAGAAGAGGATGTGGTTGTCAGGATCGGTGGGAGGAGGAACCAAACCGAGGCTGGGTTCCTAGCGGTACATAAGCAGGGGGTTTGGTCTCCATGCAAGGTTAGGATGATTCCTCCAATCGGGATTGTAAGTATTCCCATATGGGAGTATCTTGTCATTGGGCTTGAATTGTCCTACAAAGCAGTGTGCCATTCGACATCAAATCCTTCACGCAGTGGGTCATGGAACGCTATTCTATCGTCAGGCCGGGATTGGAAATTCTGTGCAGGATTTGTCAGGCAAGGTCGCTACCACGTCTCGCACTTCATCAGCCGTTTCCTCCAGCCTCTACCTTCTAGCTGTGAGTCGATAACCTAGCCCTCATTTCCATCTCATCATTCAAGGTGCATACATACCACCTCTTTGATCGGGACCGGTGGTTTCATCCTATCCGCTTTGTGGTTGCTTCATCCCAACCCCAGTTTCGCCCACGTATTTAAAATCCATGGCTTCATCAGATGTTCGCTTAAAAAGTCTCCCCACATGGTTTCTAAAAGTCGCCATGGCGTGAGACATACCACCATAAGTGGGTTCTACTAACATCCACATGCTGGCTGCAAAGCCATGGTGTGGACATGCAATCATGGTCTCTAAAAACCTCTAACACCGGTAAAACTTCTCACCTTCATGAGCCGCAAAGGTATAAATTTGTCTTTCAAATTGTTTGTCTTATGAGTACCAAAAAACTTCTTCAGAACTCGTCGCTAAATTTCAAATTTCAATTTCTTATGGTTCTAGCCTCAATGAGTCGAGCCACATTCGGCCTCACCTTGGGGAGTCAATGGAAATGCCTTTAGCTTCAAAGAAATCCATGTCCATCATACCTTCCTCAAGGTAGTGCAAACCTCCTCAAAACTCCTTATATGAGTGTATGGATTTTCATTTTCTCCATACCATGGTATGTGGGAAGTAGGGCATAAATATGGCCTCACCGCTACATCATCAAGTAGGAGGAATGATACAGATGGGGCACTAACTCTAGAGGGTGGATGTGATCCTCATGGCTCATATGCATTTGATCTATAGGGTTCCCGGGTCACTCATTGTCTCGTGTATGGGATCCGTATCGCTTGTGCACTAACCTCACTAGCTGTGCTCTGTACTAATCCTATTCAAATTCTACCCGAAGTGTCTCTATCCCATCACAGATGCACAATGCTACACAATTGTAGAGGTAGACAAATAATTAGAACCAACAAAGAGTGCTAAAAGAAAAATTAAACTAATCTAACAAAAAGGAGTAAAATGACCGAAAAAAATCAAGCCTCGAATCAGTTGCAACCATCGCCAAGTGTTAGAAATCGGGCAAATACGAAGAATCGATATGCAAAAAAGAGGTAAAAGGTTACCCTTCTGTTCTGTGATGTGACTCGCCAGCACTTCAATCCTACCATTAGTAGTCAGCACTATCCGCAACTACGCCATTTGACTGGGTGCCACAAGAGTCGAAGCAATCAACAATATTTATATACCTAAGTTTCCTACAACTCCGCCGTGAGTCAAGCTACCGCAAAGATAGTGGCTCAGTATCAACACTGTGGACGCTTTCATAAAAACTATTGCATTGGGGTAAGTACGAAGGTAAGGCTTTATTCGACTTTGTAATTCATTCAAAACAGAATGGTTCAAAAATGTGAAATTGTAAATACCGAAAGTTAAAAACCTGGAAATTAACAATGAAGAAATTATTTGAAGATTTAGGTCACTAACTCGCAAGCTAGGCAAACATACATGTCCTCAAGTTTTATCCTCCTATGCGAAAGTCAACACAAGACGCAGCTTATGGCCCCTTGCTTAAACCCTAACATTCCATTATCATTTTTAAGGCAAGTAGAAGACCATCTAAAGAATCACGCGCATCTCTCACCCGAGCACCGAATCCTAAAGCATGGAGAGTATCACAAAACAATAAAAGTCAATGTTATTTAACCCTAATTTGAAGAACCCTAACATGTAAATGCTACCTCGTGAGGCAAGTAAGGACCATCTAAAGAGCTACGCATCTCACACTAAGCACTGGATCTAAAGTACGGAGAGTATTGGCCAAGACACAACATCCCATGTTATGCAACCGAAGTTTCAAGATAAGGGCCATAATTACACTACCCGTAGCTTTTGGGCATGATAATAACATGCTTAAGCCCCACCGCTGCCAGCTCTTCCTCTTCAAAGGGTGATGCACTTCGAGTTGTCATCCCCAAGAGGTGTGCCTGGGCAAATGAAAGTGAAAGAAATATAGAAAGAAGAGAGAAGAGAAAATAAAAGCAAAACTTAAAATAAACACGATTTTACAAAAGCAAAGAATGAAAACTTACATCACCAAAAACTTGTCTTCTTCTTCCTCTCCACCTCCTCTCCTCTATTACAAAACATGAGGGTATTTATAGACTCAAGGTATAAAATACCAAAACCCTAATAACTAAGCCAAGCTATAGGATAGGGGAGAGTAATTCACCAAGCTTCCAGCGCTGCCAGACACTACAGCTACGACGAGGCATGCATTTTCGCTTGTTAAGGAGAATTTCGCTTAATTAGCGAAATTGGCAATAATTAGCTTAATTTGGCAATGGCTTAGCTTAAATCGGGCAAGGGTCTGTAGCGAAATTGGCAATGTTGTAGCGACTGCAGGTCACTCCCGCTTAGCTAGCGAATTTCGCTTAAGCTACGAATGTCAAATAGAAGCGACCGTAATCGCACACAAGCAGGTGTTACTAGCGACTCGGGCAGTGTGTGCCGAGATTATGAATCGTTTATGTACTGGGCCATAAATTCTCAGGATTGCGACCGATTGCGAACAGCTGCGAATCGTCATATGGTTGCTCTGCATTCCTCTCGTCATGTCTTCAATCGTATCTCATTTCTTCCACTTTTCCTTTGTTTTTCCATTGATTTTGGGCTTGTCGATGGCCGAGACTAAAATTCCAACCTCATGATCGATCATTTGTATCGAGGTTGAAGTTCAAATGTATAAAAGTCTACAAACAACCAAAACACCTCAAATTGGCATAAGTGTTACTAAGGTAACATGAGCACCTAATTGGTTTATATGACATGATTACTGATCAAAAGTACTAAAACTCCATCTTTAACATAGTGGGTTCAAAATTGCACTGAGCACTAATCACCTAACTAGGGCATAAATCAAATAAATTTCATGCCAAGCTTGATATGATGGTGGAGGCTTAAGAAACCTGCAAAACTACAAAAAAACAACCCCAACAAAATCGCAGTGATCAAGGACCCGCACATGTTAATCGATTCTTAATTAATATGATTAGTACGCAAAAAGCACTCAAACCTATCTTAAATAGACTCAAATAAAGACTATTTGGGTACTAATCAAGAAATCCCGCAGACATTTACAATAAACGTGAGATCCACATCCAAGATCTAATACCCATGAAGCGTATAGATGATTGACTTCTATAACTTAAATACCGAAGTGGTAGCCCTCGCTACTCTTCTTTTACTCGCATATTCCAATTAGAGCTTACACCTCTTCCAATGACCTTGTTCATTACGTGTAGCTAAACTCCCTCTCGCGCCTTTGGCTTCGCCTTAGGCTTGACCGTCCTTTGCCTTTATCGCCTTTTATTGCCTTTTCCCTTCCTTTCTTTTTTCACGCCTTCCCTTTCTCAACCATAAGCACGGATTTGTCTTTTCGAATGTTCGTCTCAACATTCTTAACATTCCATGTAACTCAACAATAGATTTCTCCATATGGTGCATATTGTAGTTCATAACAAATTGATCATAAGATCTGCAATGAACCTGGGGAATCGATCGCGAGCCAACTCATGATTCAATGAGCACCAAGCTTATCAAGCCGATCGCGAGACCCTTCATCTTTAGGCACATGTGTACTTACCGGCGCTGTGGAGTCATCTTGCATGCATTCAATGCTTCGTGGTTGTAAACCTTTCTCACGTGTTGCTTCTCGGGAACATCTCCCTCGAGGATGCACCGCCATATCAAATGCCTCCATTTCTCAAATTTCTTCTCTCAAGCTCAAAGTTCATGGTTGTAAGCATAAGACAGTTACATCTACAGAGCCACCAAAGGCTTACTATAAGCATCCCTTTCTACTGTGGGGCATTGTTAGCGTGAGGTTCATTCGGGATTTCATTATCAAGAACACATCTTCCTCTCTTGTTTAAGGACAATCCTCAAATTTCGGACCAATCGAGAAGTTTGTTCCATTAAGTTTTTCCTTTCTTGGCGACATATCATAGAGTAAATGTTGATGTGTTGTTTGATGCCATTAGTCTACATACAAAAATATGCAAAGCTTTTAATAAATAAGGTCTTTAATCCTCCCACTAAAAGTAATAATTCCTTAATTAACACAGAAACAATCTTATAGTTTCTTAGTGGGTGAAAATCCACGTTTGACTTAAATTCAAGCTTAGCTTTGGCATAACACTTAAGCTTAAGCTATATAGGTAGAAAACTCTTTCCTTTTATGCCCTTAGGCCCAAAACCGTTATGATAGCCTAGTTAAGTCTAACCATATTCAATCTTATGGATATCACCATAATCCATCATGTCTTCCTAAGATGGCCCAATACACCCTGCTTTGGCAGAAACTATATTAAGATGGTCAAAGTATTGACAAGTGTTAAATTATGGAAGGCATTTTATGACTTAATATTTTATGTGATGAAATTATCAAGTTGTTAGGCAAACTTTATAAACATATACATGCATTTCAAAAGAGTTATTAATAAGCATAAATGTAAACGTGATATGTCATGACCCATTTCTAAGGTGATTCCATAAGCCAATATGGAGATGCGTGGATTACCTTTACCAATACCTTAGCTTCACGGGCTTGTCTCCAAGCAGAACTAACTGCCTCCATTCTTCGCTCTTTCAATACAAGCAAGTAATAATCAGATGCTATTTTATGCTAAAAATAATAAAAGAGACGCACATGTCAGGTCAATAAAAACAATCGACACGCAGTCGTATGCCAATATAATGAAAAGAGACACATGTCAGGTCAATAAAATTAACGACACGCCTGACCGTATTTAAAAAAAAATTCCTCATAAACCCATAATTAAGATTCGCCAATCACATTGAACTATGGCCATGACATGCAATCTACGTAAATTTAATATAAATTATTATTAAGCACATAATCAGGATTATGAATATGGTCTTTCAATTGTAGCGTTAGTCACATAAACAAATTTTAAGGCTAGCATGAGTGAGTTACTTCCTGGAAATTTCTCCTGATCATTAATCACACTAATAATTCTGGTCATTCACCAATGCCTATTTACTTTAATCTAATGTTCATCATTAATTTAACAACCTGGTCTTAATGTAATAATCAGAATAAATTCAATTTTAATGTCTAATATTAATGTGTGTAATAAATACCACAGAATAATCAGAATGTATCTACCTAATGCCCACATTAATGTAATAATTCTACTAATTAAGAATAATCATTATAAATTCATTCCTTAACTTCATATTAATGTAACAAATCCCACTGACACAAGAATATGTAATAATCCATACTAATGTTATAAATTAATCCTATTGATTAATAAGTATTTCAGAATAAATGCATACTTAAATGTAATGGGGCCCCACGAATTAATAAGAATATGTAACAGCCATACTAAATATGTAATAGTCCTACTAATTAATCTTAACCTGTAACAGTCCTAATCAAATTAGAACACAAGAATTACGAACTAAGAATTTGATTATGATCATCAACAATCCTAATCCTATTAGAGCTTTTCTAAACCGAATCATTTTTCAATTTCTGATATGATGTTACAGACTTCATACAGAAAAAAAAACATGACTCAAATTATACTAATTATAAAACGAATGAACTAATGGATCATGGCATATCACATATGGAAAAACAAATACACTAAACAGATCACGTTATATCACATATAAAAAATCATTTTCAATTAAACAACAAGTAGCTCATACCACCGTTAGAACTGGGAAAGGATAAGAAAACGCAATGGAAATAAAAATCGAACGCCCAAATCTTTATCCACAAGAGGTCGAGGTACATAGTCGCCTCGGGATGCAAATAAGGAGGCGCTTTGATCAAAATTTGCTAGACGTGTCACTCCTAGCATTGAAACTAGTTGGATCGCCCATTGTGACACACCGGGCCGCTGCCAAGCCAAGGAGCCCAGATCACATTAGCGATCTAAACACATACTCAAGCGTTTCCACCTCATTCGTGAGATCATTGAGAGAGGAGATGTTAAGATATGTAGAGATCATACTGATGACAATGTTGTTGATCCTTTGACTAAACATCTTCCATAGTCAAAGCATGATAGTCATACTAGATCGATAAGCATTCTATTTATGCCCGATCAGCTTAGTGGCAAGTGGGAGATTGTTAAAGTATATGCTCTAACCTAAAGGGCATACATACATCAAGAAAGGTGATATGCTCTAACCCAATGGCATATATATCATTATATGTTTATATTATGAGGTATTTGGTCATTTTATCTTGTTATTTAAATTGTGGTTTAACTTACAAAATAAGATCCCTGAATAATGGGTCTTCGCTTTGCCATAAAGCATGTGTGACTTGATAAACCTTAGCAAGCATAAGAACACTATTCTGTCCATACCGATCATTATCGGGCTGAATAATAATGAAGTAAGACTATTATGTTTTCTGAGAAAGACCACGCTTTTGCTGGTCATGAACATAAGATGTTACCTTAAATATAAATACATGTTAAGTTTATTTTATTTGACTAACCCAATATGAGAAATATCATGATTATGTCAATGCACTCTACTGGCAGCAGTAGTACTGGAGTCCTTCGACCACCCACTATGGATTCCTACATAGGTAACCCCATCAGAAGTAGCCAATGGACGCCTTTAACAGATTTGCAATATAGGTTGTGGTTGGGCATGCAGTAAATCATGTGGAGGAATGTGAGTGATAGTGAAGGAATTTATCCCGCTCTTAATTGAGTGAGATGTCTATTGGCCTCTTGATAAGTGAGACTGAGAAATGCATGGTCGTGCTTGAATGAGATTGATAGGAGTTATCAATATCATTTTGAGTTTATCGCCATTTGAGAATCAAGAAAGGATTAAGTTGTATAAAGATGACTTCATCCATGCTTTGTGCTTAATCGAGACATTGTGTGACAAAGGACTAATATCATACTATGGTAAGGTTTTTCGAAATACCGAATTCACTAGGATTGGGTAGCTTATAATGTCTCGCTTAGAGACCAATTATAACTTGTGACTTAGAATATGATTCGGGCCCGCTGCTAACATTGAGTGAACCTATAGGGTCACATAAGAATGGAGCTTATAAATGGATGCGAAAGGCCTTCTTTAGCCCATGATTAGCTTCCAAGCTCAAGCCCACACAGTTAATAAAATTCGTTTAAATTCGCTTTTAATAAAAGAATGTATAAATTTCTGATATAAATATGGGGTTTATCATCTAAAAGTAGGTGGTTCTTTTAAGTGGACGTTTGAGAGAGAATTCTTTTAGAGTTTTGGAAGACATGTTTTTGGTTTCATGGGACAAAGATCTATCATAAGGTGCTAGCAATATCCATTCTATCCATTAGCCGTTTCAGGCGGTACCTGGGAGGGCGTCTGCGACACCGTGACGCCTTGGCCTGTTGCCGGATCGCTTGCGTAAGAGCTCTGCTTGCGTTTCAAAGGTGTGTGATCAAGAAAATCTGCACTAGTTGAAAAGGATTCTACTTTACAAAGAGGTAAGATCCGATTTCGATTCATTGTTTAGTTTCATCAAACCGCTCGATAACATGCGCTTCAAATAAGCAATTTTTATCACGCGTTTTCTCATTCCTCGGATTCCAACAATGGTATCAAAGCTACTTGTTGTTTGTGAAACTGATTTTTATATGTGATATAACGTAATCTATATTTGTTTATTGCATGATATGCCGCGATCAATTAGTTCATCCGCTTTATAATCGCATACCTGAGTCATGTTTTTTCGTATGTGAAGTCTTATAACATCGATCGTAAATTGAAAATGATTCTATGAAAAAGCTCTAATAGGATCATTTAAGGATCGAATCAAATTCGAAGTTCGTAATTTTCGTGTTCTTTATCCGACATTAGGATTGTTACAACTTAAGATTAATTAGTAGGACTGTTACATATTAAGTATGGCTGTTACAGATACTTATTATTACACATTAATGTTAGACATTAAGAATGGATTAAGCATGCATTATTCTTAATTAGTAGGACTGCTACATTAATAATGTTAGACATTAAGAATGAATTTGCATGATTATTCTTAATCAAGTAGGATCAGCACATTAATGTTAGACATTAAGAATGGACTGTTATAGATTATTCTTAATCAGTAGGACTGTTACACACTAATGTCAGACATTAAGATTGGACTATTACAGATTATTACACATTAAGTAGGATTGTTCCAAATTAATGATGGTCTGTTAGATTAAGAGTAATCAGCATTGGTGAATGACATGAATTATTAGTGTGATTAATGATCAAGAGGTGCCTTCAAGCAAAGAACTCATCATGCTAGCCTTAAAATTTGTTTATGTGACTAACGCTGCAATTGAAAGACCATATTCATAATCTGATTATGTGCTAAATATGTTTATATTCAATCGCATGGTGTATGTCATGGCCCTTAGTTCAATATGATCATGTGAAATTAATTGGTGGCTTGCAATTTCTAAATACGGCCTGCGTGTTGTTAATTTTTATTGACACAACATGTATGTCTCTTTTTCATTATATTAGCATATGGCCTGCGTTTCGTTGTTTTTATTGACACAACATGTGTGTCTCTTTTTCATTATATGGCCACAGAGTCATTATTGACACAACATGTGTGCCAATAAAATACCTTACGCACGCTGTGCCGTATTTAAAAATTACAAAACCCATAATTACACCTCGCCAACCATATCAATCCAGGCCGCAGACATGCACCATCAAAATGAATATAAACACATTTAAAGACATAACTGGGATTATGAATATGGTCTTTCAATCATAAAAGATTAGTCACATAAACAAATTTTGCCTACTGAGTGAGTGCCATCGCTATAAATTTCTCCCCGATCATTAATCACACTAATAATTCGGGTCATTCACCAATGCCGACATTTTAATCTAACAACCATCATTAATTTGGAACAATCCTACTTTAATGTGTAATAACTGTATCGGGCCAAATCTTAATGTCTAACATTAATGTGTATCAACATTCTACCGGGACAAGAATAACTGTAATACCATTCTAATGTCTAACATTAATGTGTAATACCCTACCGGGATTAAGAATAATCAGAACAACCATACTTAATATGTAAATTAAATCTACTAATTAATAAGACCAGAACAAATTAATCGATTAGAACACAAGAATTACGAACTCATACCTGATTCTCGATCGACAAATTCTAATCCTATTAGAGCTTTTCTAAACCGAATCATTTTTCAATTTCTGATATGATGTTATAGACTTCATACAGAAAAGAAAACATGACTCAGATTATACTAATTATAAAACGGATGAACTAATGGATCATGACATATCACATATGGCAAAACAAATACACTAAACAGATCACGTTATATCACATATAAAAATCAGTTTCACGAAACAGCAAGTAGCTCTGATACCACTGTTGGAATCTAGCGATAAGAAAACGCAGCGAAAATAAAAAAAATTTAATGCTGAATTGCATCAGGATCCAAGTGGTTTGATGAAACTAAACAAAGAATCAAGGAAATCCAAATCTTACCTCTTGTGTAATCGAATCCTTTCGATTCAAGGCAGATTTGTTTCGATCACACACATGTCGAAACACAAATGTAACTCCTTCTCGAAATGATCCAAAGAACAATGAGCCAAGACATGTAGTGTGCAAACACCCCAAAGGTATCCACACCGAATGGCTAATGGATGGGATGGATGTGCTAGCACCTTATGATAGGTCTTTGTCCTGACAAAACCAAAGACACCTTAAAGGTCTTCCAAAACTCTAAAAAGAATCCTCTAAAAACACCCACTTCAAAAAGAACCACCTACTTTGGGATGATAAACCACATGTTATATCGTTTTCAAACCCTTTTATTAAAGGAATTTAAAACCCAAATTCCATTCACTATTAATTCCAAGCCGCCTCGGGCTCGGGTCACTTTTGCGGGCTAAAGAGAGAGCCTTTCTAACATCCCATTATAGTTCATTCTATGTGTGACCCTATAGGTTCACCTCAATGTCGTAGGCCCAAATCATATTCTAAGCCCACAAGTTGGTAATCGGGCCCTAGCAAGACATTATAACTACCTAAATCTAGTGAATTCGATGACTCGAAAAACCTTACCATAGTATGATATTAGTCCTTTGTCACAAAATGTCTCGATTAATTACAAAGCATGGATGAAGTCATCTTTATAACTTAATCCTTTCGATTCTCAAGTAGATCAATTAAACAAATGATATCGATAACTCTTTATCAATCTCATTCTCGAAAGCACCCGCCATGCATTTCTTAGTCTCACTTATCAAGAGGCCAATAGACATCTCACTCAATTAAGAGCTGGAGTAAATTTCACTATCACTCACATTCCTCCACATGATTTATCGCATGCCCAACCGTGAGCCCTCGTATTACCATCCTCGCAAAGACGCCACAGCCACGTTAAGACACACGGTTCCCTGTAGGAATCCATGGTGAATTTAGGTTGAAGGACCCAAATACCACTATCGCAATGAGGGCCATCGAAGACATAATCCATGTGGTATTTCTCGCATAGCTGTCAAATTCCAATAACATGAACTTAACATGTATTTATGGGTTCTAAGTAACATCTTATGTCTGGCAACGCCAAAAACGTGGTCTTTTCGAAAAACATAATAGTCTTACTTCATTATTATTCTAACAATAATGATCGACTATGGACTATTTAGAATATTGTTCTTATGCCTTAAGGTTTTACTATCAAGTCATATACTTTATGACATAAAGCGGAGCCAACTATTCAAGGATCTGATTTTATCAAGTTAAGCCACAATTTAAATAACAAGATAAAATGATAAATGCCTCATGTATATAAACATATAATGACAATGTATATGCCACTGGCTAGAGCATATCACTAAATCAGGCATAAATCGACGCCTGTATCGATCTGAGATGACTATCATGCTTGACCGGGAAGACAGGTGTACTAAAGGATCAACAACATCATTACGGCATTTAACTCTACATATCTTAACATCTCCTCTCTCACGATCTCACGAATGAGGTGGAAACGCCCGAGTACGTACTCGATCGCCGATGTGATCCAGCTCCTGGCTCGAGCAATAGCCCCATTATCGGCCACAATGGGACGTCCACACTGGTTTGTAATGCTGGGGAACAACACCCAATCTAAAACGAAATTTTCGATCCAACTTCCTTACCAGATTCGAGGCGCCTATGTACTCATCAGAGTAGAACCTACCATGTGTCTTACTGAACTTAGCTCATGACCTCCATTCAAACAAAACACAAAACCAGATTACATCTAAAGTCATCTATTAGATCAAACCAACATCGTATAACCACTTATAACTAGCTCGCTTCGTCTAATTACGATCAAAAATATCCTCGTTCTTCTCAAGTACTTAAGGATATTCTCGATCAAGTATCCGTAGACATTCAATCAGATTCGACCTAATCTACTTGTCATGCTTAAGGCATGGACATCGCCTGCAAAGCATGGCATACATGATTGAACCAATAGCCGAAGCATATGGGATTTAATCGAAAGTGATGCTTATAGTAAGCATTTGAATGACTCTGTGGTTGTAACCTGTCTTATGCTTACAACCATGAACTCTGAGCTCGTACACCTGGAGGAAATGGAGGTATCTGATATGACGGGTGCATCTCAAGGAATGTCTCCAAGAGCAAGCACGCCAAGAAAGGTTTACAATCACCAAAGCATTGAACGCATGCAAAGATGACTCCCCGGCACTTCCAAGAAGTGCATGTGCTAAAGATTTAAGGGTCTCATCGACGCCTTGATGTCATGTTCCTATTAGTCATGAGTCATAATCGATCCGATTCCCAAATGCTAGGTTCATTGGCTCGAATCTTATGATCAATTTGTTAGAACCCATAAATATACACCATATGGAGAAATCTATCATTGTTACATGGAATGTTAAAGAATGTTGAGACGAACATTCAAAAGACAAATCCATATTTATGGTCGAGGAAGGGTAAAGGCATGAAAAGAAAAGGAAAGGGCAAAGGCAATAAGGCCAAGAAAGGCAAAGGGACAATCCAAGCCTCTGGCGTCTGAAGCAAAGCCGCCCAAGGGTGGGAGTTTGCTTCTTCAGAATGAACAAGGTCATTGGAAGAGGAATGGTAAGCCATCTGGAAGATCTCAAGTAAAAGAAGAGAAGCGAGGCTACCACTCAGGTATTTATGTTATAGGTCAACTCCGCTCACTTACCATGGGTATTAGATAATCGGATGGACCACATTTGTAAATGTGCGTGGCCTCGCGAAGTAGTAGATCACACATGCTAATGATTCATTTGATGTAAATGGCGCGAGTTGGCTCTGCATTAGCCTAGAGGAGTTTATGATTCGACTTTGTTTGTTGACTTGTTTTCCAATTAAAGAATCATATTATGTGCCCTTTGTGAGTAGAAACATTATTTTAGTTTTGCTTACGTGGATGGATTTCACTTTATTATTAAGAATAATATTTTCTCCATCTATAATGCAGTATATTTTTTACGGGAATGCTCATTTATCTAATGGTCTCTAATGCTCTAAACTTGGAACAACCTAAGCCCATCTAGAACATCGACAGCTTAAGAGGTTCAAGTCCAATGACTTGAATTCAACCTACTTTCGTATCATTAAGCAGCTATGTCACTGAGAAACGATTTTTGAAGCCCATCAAGACGGGCTAATACATTCATTTGACTTAGAGTCATTCAAACATGTGAATCTGCTTACTAAAAAGTAAAAATGACCAAGGCCCTTACCGGACACGCTGAGAGGCGAGCGACTTATTAGGCCTTATACATACAATGCCGTGGACCAAGCTCAATTTCTAGAGGAGGTTATCAATACTTCATTACTTATACCGATGACTTTGCAGAGGGCTACATCTACTTAATGAGGCATAAGTCCGAATCATTCAAACAAAATTATTCAAGAATGAAGTACAAAGAGCCTAGAAAGAATATCAAAACACTCGGGACTGGATCGAGGTAGAATATTTAAGCTGCACTTCGATGATCATCTCGCTGATCGCGGGATAGTCTCACAACTCACTCTACAGAATAATTACAATGGAATGGTGTATCCAAAGGAGAAATCGAACTTTATTGTATATGGTTCGACTATGATGAGTCGAATGCATCTTCCAATATCCTTGGCTGTGGATAGAATTAGAGATCACAGGTTCTTATCAATAGAATTCCATCGAAAGCGTTGAGAAAACACTATATGAGTTGTGGACAAAAAAGCGTCCTGGTTTGTCTTTTTCAAGATTCGGGGGTTGTAGTTTATGTGAAAAGCGCCGCTTTACAAGCTAGCATCAGTAAACTGATAAGGGGTTATTTGGCGGGGTATCCAAAGGAAACAAAAGGGTACTACTTTTACATCCCATCTAAGAACAAAGTGTCTGTTGCTCGTGATGGAGTCTTTTTGGAAAGAGAGTTCATTTCCGAAAGAGTCAGTGGGAGTAAGACATCTCTTGAAGAAGTTCAAGAACCATAAGTTGCCACCGAGCCTTCCATGGAAATTCTACAAGACTCACAATCAGTTGTTGAGTCGACATCTTCTGCATAAGGCCCACGAAGGTCCAGTAGGGTTCATCATGAGCCTAAGAGATATGGATTTCTCGTAATTGATGACAAAACCATAGAGCTTGTGGATCAAGATGAGCCCATAACCTATCATGAGACAATGATGAGCCCAGATTTTGAAAAATGGCTTCAAGCCATGAAGTCCGAGATGCAATCAATGTACGATAACCAAAGTTTGAATTGATCCACCCGAGGGTGCCAAGGTCATTGGTCAGAAATGGGTTCATAAGATCAAACATGATATGACCTTCAAGTCTCGACTTGTTGTAAAAGGTTTCAAACAAACTCATGGTATTTAATTTCGGCGACGTAGACCTTTTCATCCGCTGCTATGCTTAAAGTTCATTAGGATTCTTCGCTATCGGGCCGCATACTATGATTACGAGATTCGCAAATGGATGTCAAAACAACGTTTCTTAATGGAAAATTACTGAGGATCGCGATACGACACAACCCGAGGGTTTTGTCGATCCTAAGTATCCTAATAGGTGTGTAAGCCTAAAGATCCATTTATGGATTAAAGCAGCTTCATGAAGCTGGAACCTTCGCCATGAGGTTGTTAAAGAGTTTTGCTTTATGAAAAATGAGGATGAGCCTTGTGTATACAAGAAGGTTAAGTGGGAGTGCACTTTTCTTCTTAAAGGTCAGATGTAGATCGACATCTTACTCATTTGAAATGACATCCCTACCTCGTGAGTGTCAAGTCTTAATTGGGGAAATGTTTTTCAATGAAAGACTTAGCGGCCGCCTAAGACTCTAGGCATAAAGATTTATAGAGATGGGGCTTCACGCTCTACCGAGTCAAAGTGGGTACATAGACAAAGTGCTAAAGAAGCTTAGCATGCAAGATTCCAAGAGAGGTTTCTTCACGCGTCTCATGGCATCAAGCCTGCAAGTCTCAATGCCCAACCACGAAGGATCTAGAGACAAAGATGGATAAATCCTATATGCTCAAATTTATCGTTCTATCATGTATGCCATGCTTCAGACCCGACTTGATGTCTCCAATGCCTTAAGCATGGCAAGTAGATTCAATGTGATCCAGTGAATGTCACTGATAGCAAATGCTAATATTCCAAGTACTTGAGAAGAACCAAGGATATTTTTTTTTTATTTATGGTGGACAAGAATAGCTTAGCTAGCTATAAAGTGGTTGTTCCGATGCTGGCTTTCTACCGACTTAGATGAATTTAGATTGCAATCTGTTTGTGTTTTGTTTGAATGGAGGTGATGAGTCGAGAAGTTCCAAGACCGTACGATTCTACTACAAAGGTCGAGTACATAAATCGCCAGATGCACGGCAGGAGGCAATTTGATCAAAATTTGCTGACCGGGTGTTGTTCCTAGCATTATAAACCCAGTGGACGTCTATTGTGACAATAATGGGGCTATTGCTCAAGCTAAGGAGCTCAGATCACATCAGGAATCTAAACACATACTCAGCTTCCACCCTAGCCCGTGAGATCATTGAGAGAAAGATGTTGGATATGTAGTTCATAATCGATGATTAATGTTGCCGATCCTTCGACTGCACTCCTTCCACAAACCCAAAAAGCATGATAGCTCTCATACTAGATCGATAGTATTTGATTTATGCCCAATGGGCTTAAAAAGGGGGCGAGACATAGTGATATGCTCTAGCCCAAAGGGCATATACATTGTCATTATATGTTTATATACATGAGGCATTTTATCATTTTATCTTGTTATTTAAATTGTGGTTTAACTGATAAAATCGTATTTCTGAATAGTCGGGCTCGCTTTATGTCATAAAGTATGTAATTCGATAGTAAAACTTAAGGCATAAGAACACTATTCTAAATAGTCCATACGATCATTATCATAGAATAACAATGAAGTAAGACTATTATGTTTTAAGGAGAAAAGACCACGTTTGGGTCGGTCATGAACATAAGATGTTACCTTAACATAAATACATGTTAAGTTCATGTTATCGATTCAACTCGCTATGAGAAATACTACATGATTATGTCATCGGTGAATTCTCATCAAGTAGTGGTATTTGAGTCCTTCGACCTGACCACCATGGATCCCACATGAGGAACTGCAATCTTAACGTGTAGCTCAATGGCGTCTTTAACAAGATGGGTAATACAGCTATGGTTAGCATGCAAAGAAATCATGTGGGAAGAATGATGATAGTGAAGGAATTTTTCCCGCTCTTAATTGAGTGAGATGTTTATTAGCCTCTTGATAAGTGAGACTAAGAAATGCATGGTCGTGCTCGAATGAGATTGATAGGAGTTATCAATATCATTTGTTTAGTCAGTCTACTTGAGAATCAAGAAACGATTAAGTTGTATAAAGATGACTTCATCCATGCTTTGTGCTTAATCGAGACATTGTGTGACAAAGGACTAATATCATACTATGGTAAGGTTTTTCGAGTCATCGAATTCACTTGATTTGGGTATTTATAATGTCTTGCTAGAGACCAATTATAACTTGTAGGCTTAGAATATGATTTTTAGTCTGGGTTACAACATTGAGTGAACCTATAGGGTCACACATTAGAATGAGCTATAATGGGATGTTAGAAAGGCTCTCTCTTTAGCCCATGATTAAGCCCAAGCCCAAGCCTAAGCTCATTAATAGTTAATGGAATTTGGTTTAAATTCGCTTTAATAAAAGGGTTTGGGAGGCTTGAGATAAATATGGGGTTTATCATCTAAAAGAAGGTGGTTCTTTTGAAGTGGGTTTTTTGAGAGAGAATTCTTTTGTAGTTTTGAAGACACTATGCGTTCGCTCTCAGGAAAGCATCGTATCATATAAAAAAAGCTAGCACATCCATCCCATCCATTAGCCGCCAGGTGGGATACCTTGAGCGCGACACACCGCATCGTTTCGCTCGTTGTCGTGATCGCCTTAAGGAGTCTCCGTTTGTGTTTCACGTGTGATTAAACTGCACTAGCCTAAGATCTGGTCTACAAAAGGTAAGATCTGGATTTCCCTCGATTCATCGCTTAGCTCATCAAATACCTGGCATCCCGATGCGCTCAGCTGCGAATTTTTTATTTCCACGTGATGTTCTTTGCTCGTTTAATCCTATAATTTTTTTCTTTATCAAAATGTAGCTTGCTCGAACTTAGTCGCAACATGTTTTATTTGTTCAAATTTTTATTTGTATGTCGCGACTGGCGACGCGAAATCCACAGTCGCGACTTCGATTAACGGTATCTCGGCTTACATTTTTGTTGCAACCTCAAATTCCACTGGTGGGACCTTACCAAATTATTGATGGTCTTTTCTTAATTAAGTGACATCAATGATTATCTGTTCACGACCAGTAATGTCTTCTTTAAATAGCCAGCGACCTTAAAAGCGGTGTCAGCGACATGATCTTTCCCTTGAGCTCCTTACGTCTTGGTCTTGTAATTTTCTCTGTCTCAGCGGCTTTTGTTAGGCTACACTAATATGCCCAGTGAGCGACACGGTTCTCTGTCGTGACTTCAAAACTGTTGTATTACTTGAATTACTTGTCGCGACCTCAAGTCACATTGCGACCGGTATGTTATTATAAGCCACAACATACTTCTTTGGAATTGCCATTTCTTCTGTAAAAGTCTACAAAATATAAATTTGGTAAAATTTCCATATTTATGAATAAATATTTTAATAAAAGCCCAATAGCTCAGTTTGTTAATAAATATGTCAAGTTCAATAAGAGCCCGATAGCTTCGATTTGTTAAGAGCCACGTGGCTCGAGTCAAGAAGGCCATGTGGCTTAGTTCAAAAGAGCACATGGAGCTTAGTTTTTAAGTAGCTTATTTCGAAGGCGCGTATCTGACCTCAATGAGAACACAGGGCTTCGGATATTAAGAGCCACGGCTCCGGAGTCGGAGGCCATGGGCTCGGTTGTTGAAACCATGGCTGAGTTCTTTAAGAGCCCGATAGCTCGGTTTGTTAGGCGGCGTGGCTCAATTCAATAAGGCCCGGTGGCTTAGTTCGATAAGAGCCCCGATAGCCCGAGTTCGATAAGAGCCCGAGTGGCTTCAGTTCGATAAGGCGTGCATTCCCGGTTTGTTGGAAGCCACGTGGCTCGAGTTCAATAAGAAACCAAGTAGCTCGAGTTCAATAAGAGTCCAATAAGCAATTTAATAGAGCCCGGTGGCTCGGTTTGTTAGGCCACGTGGCTCGGACGTTAAAGCGCACATGACTCAGTTATTAAAGAGGGCTAAATAGCAGGAAACACACCGTGACCCAGGTTGTAAAATAAGATGGTAAAGTAGACAGAAGGTCCGAAGGGTATAAAGGCAAATATCCATAGATCGGCAAAATCGGGAGTCAACATTACGAGTCCAGGCTTAGAGCGAGTTGAGAATAGCGGCTATAGGAAAAGCCTAGAAATGTACGAAGTAGGAGGACTGCTGACGGCATCAGTGCAAACCTCCAAGCCACATGTAAGTTAGAAGGTGAAGTCCCGGCGATGAGGTAGGAGAGTCGGCCTGCATAGGAGCCTCAATCTCGGTTCCTTGGGGAGAGGAACGGGTGGGGCATGAAAACACCATGAAATTCGACCGTCGTTAGAGTCAGTTATTTTCTGCGGACTCCGCGGGGGCGAAAGTTGAAATCCAAGCCGGAAAACCTTAGCAGCCTTGCGCCGAAAAGCAAGCCACCCGGAGGCCCACAAGGTACAGGCCTCGTCTCTCAGCTCGGCAATCACCCCTTCCTTCTGACTGACCAAGGCCTCCTGCCTTTGAAGATCTCCGCGAAGCCCATGGCATTCCTCAGTTAGGCGCTCCACGGAGCTCACGGCCTCAAAGCCTCTTGGATTGCTTCGTATGCTCGTGGCTGATCGCAGCTCGTCTCGGACACATGTGGCTCGTCCTAGCCACTGCGGCTCGTCACGACCACCGCGACTTGTCCTCGAGTGACATATTTCGCCCACGAACTTTCTTATCTTTTCTTCGTACTTTGGGTGGTGGTGTGCTTGGTCGATTCATACTTCAGCATCCCTCAATAAAGTATTTACATCCCGAGCTCAGGTCGACCTCATGGAGGTCGGGAGCCTTGTCTTTATGCGCTTTGCTGCTGTGAGCCCTCAGGAGAAAGGCGGCCCTCCTCATGACCTTTTCATATAGATGGCCATTGCGGCTTGAAATAAAATTAATGGATGGATTTGAAACAATAATTAGATAGAACAAATAAGGCGTCAGAACATCTGTTTGCTCCCACACCCCAGACGATAAGGTCGAGCCTCCTCAGCGGACATGGCATTAGCCCTCTCTTGGTCGAGTCCCCTAAAGGATGAACGTCACGACCACCGGCGGGCTCAAGTTAGTAGCGGTGGAGTCCTCGTCCTCCTCGGTTCGAAAGCAATCCCTTCCTTGTCTCAGGCGTCGTAGGAGGGAGCTTAGTGTTTGCGCTGAGGACTCCGACAGAGAAATGGCCGGACCCAGAGGCTCGGCAGTCCTCCTGAAAGGGTTTCAGACCCGTACAGCCGGACACCTCGGCCGTGGAAGGGCGCGACCTCTCGGCCCCGGGACTTAATTCGAACTGACCAGCTCTTTAGCCGGTCGGCAGCGGAGAATATGCTCCCGACCTCAGGATGCCACCGAGATCACGGTGAGCTCGGGGGAACTGACTTTGCGCTGCGCTTCTCTTCTTCTTGCCAACAGCTCAACTCGGGCTTAAGTTCTTCTGGTGGGTTTCCATGATAGAAAGGCCCTCACGAAGGCTTCATAGGAGAGTGGAGAGGGGCCTCCAAGCGAGGGTCGAGAGGGTTCACACCGGAAGGCTGAATGTCGATCTAATCCAGCTCAAAGTACACCAGCAAAGGGAGACACTTGGCTTATTTGTTGCTTCACCTCCTTTATCCTCGGGGCGGGGTCGAGACGGATACTGAAGGCTGACACAGCAAGCAAGAGTTGAAACGCCCCCGTAACCTTTAAAGCTAACCCAGGCCCCAGCACGGACTGAAACTCACGCAGATTCTCTAGGGCAGTCCATATTGTCGGAATGCTAAGCGTATCCTCTCGATCAGCAGGGTTATACTCCTAGTTGCGACCCCTGATAAAGAAATAACACTCCTTCCAATGTTTGTGGGAAGATGGAAGATCATAAATAATCATCCTGGCACTGGACCGTTTGGAAATATACAAAAATCCATATGCGGCCTCTTTCACACTAAAGAAGTCCAACAATGAAACTATCTTTGGGAACGAAGGCCCTTGTCCCTAAAAGCGACGGAAAGTGACCAAAACACTGGTGGAAGAAAGTTGGGATGGGCAAGCGTTGAAGTGTTTGTAGACGTTGACAAGGGGTGCGAGGAAGCGGAGAGTTCTCGAAGGGCCTTCGAAGGGCGGACCATCTTGGGAACCTAAACGATGTAGGAGGTGAGAAGATCAGGGCACCAGACTTGAATGCTAAGAGGGGGTCTATAGCGAATGCTTGAAGGTTTTTCATAAAGGGGCTCAACTTCGGCCCAGGACCCGCGGCGTTCGCATCTTCACGGCTGACCTTGAATGTGGAACCGCAATTTGCCTAATCTCACTAATATTTCCACTTGCCTTTTCCGGACGGGGATGGATGATCCCATTTGGAGAGACTCTATCGACCACAGCCGGAAAGACTCTTGGATCCATACTGTCGAGTCTTGACTGAACTCCTCAGTGGGCCTTCCGCATCATGAACCCGGAGCTTGATTGGGCGAGAGGAAGTACACATGATTGGGCAAGTATAAGGGAGGTTGAATGAATGATAAAGAGGCAGAATCCCAGCCAAACACGCCCTAATAACCATAAAGTTAGAACAATAACTCCCCGCGGCTAAAATGCGCTCGACATAATTCTAGAACAAGAAAAGGTAAACAAGGGAAGAAGGAGAAAGACGTATTAACGAGGAAAAGAAGTAAAGGAAGCGATCTGCGAATGAGAGCAGCGAAACCACCAAGACCAGTCTTGGCGATGGTGAGATAAGTTTCGAAAAGAAAATCGGAGCCATAGAAGAGGTTTGAAGAACAGGGGAATACGGTTCAAATAGTTGTGGGGTGCTTCTAAAAACATTGGAAGCGTCAACGGAAATGGGTGCGAAAATCGAGAAAATCCATCATCATCGTAGAACATTTGACGGCGACAAAGCCCTGATCAGCCATCCTTGATTAGCCACGTGGAATCCACACCCGATTCAGAAGCGATTCGCCCTTACCCCGAAAGTAAGCGACCCGAAAGTGAAGCGTGATGATGCCTAAAAAACATGCTTATAGGCCCCAAAATGCATGCAAGAGACAAACCATAACAAGGCTTAAGGTCGGCAGGGGCGGGCAGACGAGGCGGTGTGAGCTGGAGTGTAAGCATCCAGATCGAAGGTGTCTGGTATGTGGCAAGTAGGGTCATATGTGCACAGGACTTCATAGTATTTTAGTGCCATAATAGAATTTTGAAAGTTGTTTTAAGGGTGAAATTATAAAGTTTCAAAGAATTGTGGCACTTTGCAATTAAGAAAGAAGTAAGTGAAATTTCCAATTATGGAATTTTAAAGGATAATAATAATAAATTACCATAATGGTTAGGAAACTGAATTCTTTAGATCTCGGATGGCGAAATGGATTGCGTCGTTAAATTAGGTCTCATTAATCTAGTGACCGAGAGAAAAATTTCGTTGAATTAAGAACCAGTCATAATGTTTCACGATTTTCTAGATGATAAAGTCGCCCAGGGGCTTGAGGGGATGAATTTTTCTGAAAATCTTGGAAGTGAGGGAAGTGAAACTGATTTAAGTTCATTAACAATAAAGTGAGCCGAAAGAAATACAATTTTCGAGTGAGATGGACCCTGAATGGGATAATATAAATCATTATCCAAATAATAATAATAATTAAATAAAAAATCAAAAAGTAATAAAAGTCGAGAATGATGAGGCGGACCAGTTTGGGGAGAGAGAGCAGGTGGAGTGAGATTTGTTTTAATTTTTATTTTCTTCTTTTCGTTTTTTCTCAGATTTATGAAAATTGGATCGTAGATTTTTGTCAGAGTATAAGGCAAAGTTGGTCTGTGACGAGAGCTGCAGCGTAGTGCCAAAAGCAACATTTACGTCACTTCAAGAGGTAGGAAATTTTCTATTTTGTTATTTCGAGCCTAAATGCTATGTAATGGCTTGAAATTTTCTTAGAATCGTGAGTCGTAAACCCCAGTCCCAAAAATTTTTAGGCGGGTTTAAGGTACAAAATTTTGGGGCCCGTTTTCGGACGGTCAGACCAATTCGGGGCTGTTTCGGATAATTCAGTTGGAGAATTTCGGGATTGTAGTCGGACGAGGTCGGACATAATTTTAGAAATGTTTGGGTGTTTGGACTCTATGGAAAGTCCACTTTAGTGAATTGGCTAAACATATAGTTTTATAGGGCATTTAATGTGTAGGGACATTTTGGTCAATTTCACATCATATTATCGATGTCACTTATCGAGATGGGACACGTAAAGTTTTGTTAGAATCAAAGTTCGTTCGATATAGTCGCTTCCAGAAAGCCACGTGTATATTTTATGGTTAAAACGTTGAACTAAGGGCATTTTCGTACTTTGTATGGATTGTGTGGCGATTTGAGCGTCGACGAGAATCTGAGTGCTTGACAAGGAATTTGAAGAAATTAGTCGAGAAAAATGTGAGTACTGAATCATTTCTAAAAGCGAAAGTGTTTAAATTACAAGTTTGTAAGTGCTTTGAAATTATAAATTTATAAAGCTTTTTTTTACCTCCACTTGTTATACTTTCGGCGAAAAGTTGATTTATTATTTAAGAAGCAGTTTGGCTTAGTTTATGAAGCCCACTAGATGGCACGACTCGGTTCCGGTCGAATGTATTTCGGATTATTGCATCGCGAAGGTTATAGGATATTATGACTAACTATATTGCTGATGACAATTGGAGGTTAGATCTATTATATATTTATATAGTGAGTCGCCTTACGCACATTCAATGTATATAGTTAGGCGCGACTTAGTACATGGCGATAAGTGTTGGTTAATGAGGGTTCCATCACCCAGGGCATTTTGGTTCGAGGTTCCATGATGTTTATAGAATCGTAGGTGTTCGGTACGGACCATATTAAGCGGGTAGTGTTAGAGTTCCTACGATGCCGAGGTTACGAGTTCAAATGGCATCCACGTCTAGGGTATTAGAAATGGGCCACGGTGGTTGGTATGATTTCAGTATATTTGAGATATTAACCACCCTTCCGAACAATTTTTGGTAGAAATAGTTTTGGAAACGGTTTTTAGCAATAGTTTTGACACACTTTAGAAATGGTTTCTTAAAACTCAGTTTTCTCATAAACGGTTTACAACCATTTATGTACAATTTCATATTGGGAGAGTACAAACAACCAGACGGCAACATTTAGAACTTATAGTACTCCTTTGACAGTTGGCTCGCGGAGTTTCTATTTTAAAATAATTTTTAGTGCAGTCTTGAAACGAAAAGACTTTTCCGGGATCCTCGATCCTGAAACGTTGTGTTGTGATTATATATAAGATAAGGTGTAAGTAAAGTAGTAAAAGTTAAATGTGACATTTGTATATGTAAATATCTTTTTGTAAAATATCACATGCATAGTTTTGAAAAGCGGTGCGATGAAATTATGTTAGTTGATTGCTTATCTTATATTTTGATGAGGACGGAGGTCCTTTATGATTATAATTGGATTTTAAATATTGGGAGTGTATATTTTTTTTTTTTTTTTATATCTGGTGATTTTTGTATTTGGGCTTGACCATCGTGCGATCGTTATCTTTCGCTGGGTACGTTAAATCTAAAGGTGTGATTTTGATAGAAAAGTGAAAATTTTTATAACCCACGTTTTCCCGAAACGGTTCGCGGTTTTAACGGCAGCTTCATGGTAACTTGTTAGTCGAGTTGGTAGGAAGTTACTATGATTCTTGACAATTTCTGTCACTGACATTTTCACTCGTGGTTTTGATAAAACAGCGATGCATTGAGAACTTTGAGAATAGAAAGAAGAAAGATGGATGGATCTTCAAATGAGAAATAAAAAGAAACGAAATTATGACCTATAACCTAAGCATCGATTTAGGAAATCACCTCGACTAATGCACTCTTAAGCGATTCTTTGAACAAAAAGACCACAGTGGAAGATGCTTCCATGGAGAAGTAGATTGTTCATTCACCCTGAGGTATATCTGAGAAAAAGAACCTAGAATTAGATACTGTTAATTAAAATTTTAATAACTATCACAATCATCCTTGAGTGGATACAAAAATGATAATCTCTGATATATCCAAAATGTTAGGTAAATCACAATCTATTTGTTTTCGACAATCAACACCCGATCTATCAAAATCGCACTACTCTTGTGTAAATCATAATATATCCAAAATTGTAACACCAATTGTTAAATCTCTCTCTAATTCTCTAAGGACCACAGGGAAAAATGACGCAATTGAAATAAGACAAAAAATAAATAAATAAATAAAGTTGCACAAACCCAAGGTAAGGGTTTCTCTACATTTAGATTCGTCTGATCGAGGCATCTTCCAACACAGGTCTTTTTTTTCGTGCATAAAGCGTGATGGCAATAGTCTAAGATAGTTTCTTAAAACTTTTCAAAGGTTTAGGACATCATCTCTAGTTCTTCATCTCTAATTCTCTAAAAACCTCTCTGCCAAGCCATGAATTCATGTGAACAATAAGAGAAGAATTATTTGTAATAGGGTTTGAAAAATGAGGCTCGCAAGCCCACACATCAGGCCCAATAAAGAGGCCAGCCCAGCGAAGCACAAAGGCCCGCTAGTTGAACTCCAAAGCGAGGAGTTTCGCCTGTCAAGGCCTCAGTCTTCTAAAACCAACACTCAAATTCGGGGGGCCGCCCGTAAGAAAGGTCCAACCCGCTGGGCCCAAAGGCCAATTATGGTAAGTCTCCCAAAGGGATGGGAAACAGAATAAACCCCAATAATATATTATTCTAAAAATCCCACCAAATCTCATCAATAATCTCATCAATAAGGAAGGAAGACTATCTCAAGTAAACTACTCTTTCTATATCCTGTACCAAATCCGATATGGACTATAATAAGAAATATCCCATCCAATGGGAAGGACTCCTAATCACCATCCAACCTGTCAACATCTACCATAAATGGTTACGGCCACCCCGCTGGTGAAAGGTACACACACATTCTAGAGGCATACTGTATGCAACACATCTCGCCTCTTCTATGCTCTTTTTTTCCTCTGAAAAGAAATCACTCAGCATCGGGAGCGCCACGGGCACCCGCCTTCGCCGACCCCTTCTTCCCCGCAGGAGCTGTTACGCCCTGCAGAGCCCGCAGATCAACGGTGCAATGATCCTACCTCGCCCCAGACGATCCGTACGCCGCATCCCACCACAAACACTGTCCGCCCAATGACCCCCACACGCCCAAATTCAGCCCGCATGGAAAAAGGCATCATCGCGCCGTCTGCGGGAACGACAGCTCTTATAAATATAACTGATTTCGCGCATCGATGGTATCGACTTAACACAAGGAGTAACGCCTAATCCGCTCAAGGATGAAGATTCGCCAGAGACGCCGACGCAGCCTCCGACAATAAGCAACAAAGCCAATACGAAAGAAGTGGAAGCTCCACCAATCAACGCCCGACAAGAGTTAGAACAACTTACCGTAAAATGCAACATCCACTGGGATGCGAAACCCAGAAGGTCATAACACTCTAACGCAGCAACACCTGGCCACGACATTCCCCGAAAGATGACGAAATGTATGCATTCCAACCGAGCCGTGGGGGCATGGACCACAACTGGGTTCCCGCGGAAGAAGGGAAACTGAGCGATGCTCGGGAGACACGCGAGAACGTAGTTAACTCGCATCACCCTCAACCGGGAGTGTGGAGAGCAATCATGGGAGCAAGAGGTTTAGGAATCTTCAACAAGAGCTCAACTGTGTGAAGGAGGTGGTTAAAGGACGCTACTCTGGTACACAGTGGATACCTTGGTACAAAGAACGAATCACTCTCTTCACTACGAGGTGCTACGCTACCCTTCCAAATAAATTCAAATGCTACAAAGTGGAAGCATTCGATGGAATCAAAGATCCCACGACCACCTCAATACTTACAAAATCAAATGGAGTTACATGGATATCGTGACCCCGTAGCGATGCAGGATTTCGCATCACACTAAAAGGCCCAAATTCGCTGGTTTAATGGTTCCACCTTCATCAATCTCCTCATTCAGAGAACTATCCATTGCGTTCGTCTCCCACTTCATCTGAGCCAGGACGTACAGAAAACCGAGTTACCATCTATTGACCGTCAAGCAAGGCTCACAGGAAAGTCTGAAGTCCTACGTGCAAAGATTCAACGCCGAGTCCTTGAAAATAGACATACCCGATGAAAAATTCGCAATCACTGCTTTCATTGCTGGGTTAGGAGTGTAGTCGAAGGATCTGATGTTTTCCATCTCAAAGAACCCTCTAGCAAGCATGGCCGAGGTGCTCGCAAAAGCGTAGAAGATAGGCAACGCGAAGAAGCCTCATATCCAAGAAGGAGAGCTCCTTCACCCATAAAGAGAAGAGTGGTACAGATAAACGACGAGGACGAAGCCCCAAAAGACAAAGCGCTCGGGAAACATCCCTAAAGAAAGATGAGGAGCGATCCCCAAAAAGGCGTGGAAACCTTAGGAATCGTCTGGGTCCACCGCAATTCGAAAGACGACGACGTTATTCGCCTCAAATGGGTTCAATTTCTAATGGCCCCTGTAGATCACAGTCCTACATGAAGTACCAGAACCACGGGCCCTAAGGTACAACTCAAATGAAATCGGATCCCGCCACGAGGGACAAGGGCATCATGAGTTCCATAAAGACCATGAACACGACCTGACAACCTAGATACATATAAAGAGAGAGAAATATACTTAATACGGCTGGATACCTCCGGTATGCTTTCATATCTCCGCGAGGGTCGTGCCTTTAATCAGCCCGAATCAAACCTGCAACCAGGTCTAACTCAACAACCGCCGCCGGCAGACGACGACTCAAGACCAAGAACCCTCGAGAGCCGCGGATTCGTGAGGATTCGTAGGAGGAGGAGAGTCTAGTTCAGCTCGGAAGGCCCATCTGCGCAGCATCAGGACAACGGAAATAGGGGAAATACAAGCGGTGTCCAAACTGCCGCGACTCGACACGTCCATCACATTCTCTGACTCGGATCTGGAGGGATGCCAACACCCCCATGACGACCCTTTGGTAGTTCGCGCAATTGTACAAAACAAGCCATCGGCTCTAATTGACAACGTGCAAATTGGCCGACATCATCTTCACACTTTGATAAATGGGCATCGAGAGAAACCGGAGCCCAACACACATCTACGGGGATTTTCCGGGGAAAAGGTGTTACCTTTGGGCTCAATCCCACTGGTGCTCACCCTGGGAGAGCCCCCTTGCCAGGCGACGACAACAACAAGATTTCTCATTGTAGACGCCCCATCAGCCTATAACATGTTGTTAGGAAGACCCTCTCTTAACGCAATAAAAGCCATCCCCTCCGCATACCACATGATAATCAAATTCCCAACCATACACGGAGTAGGGATGGTCCGAGGAGATCAACGGGTGGCCAGGGAATGCTACACGCCCTCCATGCGTAGTGCTAAATGACAACGTGGATGTGACGAGCTTGACATGCGTGACGAGGTGCTCACCCACCCAGCCCTCGAAGAGCTTAGAACCCGTATCGCCGGACGACGACCAACATCTCGCCTCATATCGGCCCTGCCAGCGTGTGAAGACCTCAAAAGCCTCCTTACTCGCTTTTTGAGACGTAACGTAGACGTCTTCTCGCATGGGGGTTGTGCAAATATGGGAGAACGATCCCACAAGAATCACTCATAGGTCGAACACCACTCGTCTTTAAACCAATCAAGCAAAGCGAAGGAGCTTCACGCTTAAAAGACAAAAAGCCATCAACGAGGAGGCTCCAAGAAACTCTCCAAAGTGTGAGCAATCATGAGGTCAATATCCCGAGCGGTCGGGTTAACATCGCACTCGGCCAAAAGCAAATGGAAAGTGGCGACCAGACGACTTCACAGATAAATAAAGCTGCGGCCCAAAGGGACAGCCTTCTCACAAGGATCGACCTCACGCGCACGCTACTACCGGGCCATGAACTTCGCCACGGACGCCTCCCGGCTACAACCGCATCAAGATGGACCCGTAAGACCAAGAAAAGACCTCATTCATCATAGCACAAGGAACCTATTGTTACATCGTGATGCCATTCGACTAAGAATGCGAGCCACCTATCGAGGTTAGCTTAACCGAATGCGTTCCGTGGCGATAGGCACAACAATGAGGGCACATAGACGACATGTCGGTAAAATCCACCAACCGACCTCCACGCCCATCTCATCGGGCTGCCAAATCCTAAGAAGTTACAACATGAAGCTAACCAGCCAAGGTGCTCTTGGCGTGTCGTACCGGAAAATTCCTAGGTTTCATAGTAAACCACCGGGAAATTGAGGCAAACCTAAACAAGATAAAGACGGTGCTCGACATGCCGTCAGCTTTCCGTATAAAGGAAGTACATCGACAGAAGGATCGCGGGCTTAAGCCGGTTCAGATCCGTGAGCAAGGATAAGTGCCACTTTCTTCAAAGTCCGCATGGGCCTTCCAATGGGATGCAAAGTGTGGAAGAAGATTCACAAAGATTAAAAACATACCGAGTTCTCCACCCATTCTAGTAAGTTCTATCAGCGGAACCCTCAATTTCCATACTTAGCCGTATCGTATTTCAACCAGCGCAAAGATCGCCGAGACAAAGAACGGGTGCATGAAGACCCAGCTTTGATTATTGTACTGAAGCTCGAGAGGAGCAGAGAGGTACCCAAGGATGGAAAAATTAATACTGGCGCTGGTAACTCGCCGGAAGCCCGCCCTATTTCCAGCCATACCATGTAAGTCCCAACAATGTCCACTTAAGCAAGTATCGCACAAACCGTAAGTTCCCAAGGTCATGAAGTGGGCCATGAGTCGAGCGAGTTCGATATCGATACAAGCCGAAACTACGATAAAAGCGATCAGTCCTAGCTCGACTCGTCATGGAATTCACCCCACGTAACTCGTCTCACCACTCACGAAAAGTGGACCCACCTCCCAATTTGGAAACCGTAGATGGAGCCTCAAATGCACAAGGAAGCGGAGCAGGTCTTATCCTAACTTCCCCAGAAGGAATAGACATTGAGTACGCGCTCAGATTTTGATTTCATACTTCTAACAACGAAGCCGAGTATGAGGCCTGCCAGCAGCTCCTCAACTCGCCTATCTATTGGGACGTCAATTAGCTAGAGGTCTACAAGGGACTTAACCGTGGTCGACAAATAGAAGATACTTACGAGGCCAAAAGTGAAAGGATGATTTTATACCTCCGAAAGGTTCGTGACATATTAAAAAAATTCGTGTCGTCTCGGTCAAGCATGTCCCCAGAGCAGAGAACTCCCGAGCCGATGCCTTGCAAAGCTAGCTACAAATTTCACAGAAGACTCCCAAGAATGACACACTGCCGAATACCGCGGAACCCTCAATCGATCTCATGGCGAGGTGGTTGCCTGTGTCGGGTCCAAAAACCGACTCTGATGTAGCCCATGGGATTATATTATAGACTGAAGCTCACCGTGACCTTAACTTTCGGCAGCGGCTAAAATACATGCAGGTCCGCCAAGCTTCTCTACTAATCACAAGGGAAGCCTCTACTGTTTAGGATTCTTCACACCTTCCTTAAATGCATCGTTGTGAGAAGACACGAGTACGTGTTTAGAGAAATACACAAGGCATATACGGAATCATATCTGAGTCAGCATTGCAGAGTCTGAGGTGTGTACCACTGGCCTATTAACTTCAAAGATGACCGACCTAGTCAAGAAATGCAGAATCTGCCAGGAGCACACCAAGATCTCACTCCTCCTGCCGAACCCTTAACGCCGATCACAAGCTTCCCGGCCCTTCCAACAAGTGGGTTTGGACATACCGACCCCCGCCCATTGGTGGCGGTTGGCAATGCATAATCGTCGCAAGAGATTACCACTGCTGGCTGGTTTGAGCCCCTACCACAATTACAGAGCGTATGATACGCACTCTTGTGTGGCGAGCCATCATATGCGTTTGGTATTCCAAGAGCCCTAGTATCAGACAACGGGAAACAGTTCGACAACGCTAAATTCAGAGATTTCTGTGCCGAGCTCGGAATAAAAAATTATTACTCATCTCCAGCACACCCGCAGTCCAACGGACAGGCCGAAGTCACTATCAGAACCCTTAAAGCCGCCTTGAAGACCAAATTGGAAGACCTTAAAGGAAACTGGGTAGAATACCTCCCCGAGGTACTATGGGCCTGGGCTGTGACCCACATAAGTCGCTGAACTGAACCCCATTTGCCCTGGGCCTTTTGGCACTAGCAAGAGTCTCCGTTGAGGCCTGAATGAAGTCTCCTAGAACGAGCCAAGATCTGGAACACAATGACGAAGCCCTTCGTTCCAAACTTAGATCTCTAGATGAGTGCCGAGTAGTCCTAAAGCCGCACGAGGACTATCAGCCAAGACGATCGAGGTACTACACAAAGTCAAACTCTAGAAGCATACCGGGTGATTTAGCCTTAAGAAACTCCGCTGCCAGGCGTGCCAACCCAGCTTCACGGGAAAACCGGGCCCCAACCGGAAGGTCCTACATCGTATCTCGAGTCGTCGTCGGGCAATTATGAGCCTGCATTTGCAGGAAGGAAAATCTTACAAGATACATGGAATGCGTAACATCTTAAGCGTTTCTACCGCAGGCATCGGGTTTGTAATGTTAAATAAAGCCTTATCGATTCTTACATGTGACAAGTCGAGCTGCTTCATTGATTATTTAGTTAAATATCCCAAAACACCAGATATGTAAGATACGTGTTATTATACGAGAGTTCATATAAAGTCACTTTATTCCACCGGGATTACATTCGATACAATCGTGATGTCTTCACTACAATCGCACAAACGGTTCCCTCAATAAAAGGAAAGCGGGTAAAGTATAAAGACGTAATGAAAAGAAAAGAGGAGAAGAGTGAAAAAGGAGAAAAAGAAAAAGATGGAAGAAGAAAGATGAAAAGAAGGAGAAGGGAGAAGAGAAAGAGAAGAAAAAAGACTAGTAGTGTTGCAGAGAGCAGCCGCAAGAGATGCACTGCCTCTTCAGATGCATTCCTGAAGACGGCTGTGGAATATGACTCCTATAAAGGGGAGACTAGGAAAACATAACTCTATGCGTAAAGGGTGCAGATCGTCGTATTCTCTGTGAGATCTCTGAAGCATCACTGGGACTTTCATATTTTCATCTCACACTGCACTCCAACACGCACCACAAAAAGCCAAAGTATTCAAATGTAAACTCTTAATGCATGGCTTCACCATTTATAAGAAGATCAAAGCCCTGAAACCCGCGCCAATCAAGCCCAAATTCCTCCATCAATCAGGCATTAAAGACTCAGACCTTTTCAAGAAAACGTGGTCGAATGGTCATCGCAAGAGTTCTCGCCCAAATGAAGCTCACATGGATGAGCTCTACCTAAGAGACGCAATGACGGTACCATCTACTCGCACGTGCCACGCTCTCAGAGTCGCTACCAGTTACATTGCCACTTACCGAACGCCACCATTGACGAGCCTATCTATACTTCGCGACAGCCATGTCATCGAGTCGCACTACCAGTTACATTGCCACTTACCGGAACGCCACTCATTGAACGCCACCGCCTGGAACCGCCACTGCTGGGAACCCACTGGCCGAACGCCACCATTGACGAGCCCATCTATCAAGATGACACGCGCCTCGCCAGAGTCACTACCGTGCCATTGCCACCGGCTAACGCCATTCGCTGGAACGCCACCATCGACGAGCTCATCTTACTCGCATCGCCACACCGCTCAAAGAGTCACCAACTCAGCCATTGCCACTCTACCGAAGCCACCATCACGAGCTCATCCGCACAGCCACGCCTCAAGAGTCGCACCACCAGCTACATTGCAACTCTGGCCAACTTTCACCGGCCGAACGCCACTTTGCCGAACGCCAATTCTGCACGGAACACCACCATCACGAGCTCATTCCACCGCACGCCACGCCGCTTCAGAGTCGACCACCAGCGCCATCGCCACTACCGAACGCCACTACCCCGGAACGCCACCACGAGCCCATTTACTCGCAGGCCACGCCGCTCGTGAGTCGACACCAACTCCCAGCATATCACACGGCCATCGCCACCCAATAACGCCACTAGCGCCACGCCAGAGCCCAAAGAGCGCTCACTCGGCGCTCATCTACTGCACGTTGCTTACCTCGTGGAGTCAGACCAGCTCTTTCAGCTACATTGCCAGTCGACTAGAACGCCACCAAGGCCACAACGCCAGGAGCCCGAAAGCTCACTCTGACGAGCTCATCTACTCTGCACAAGTCATGCGGCCTAAGGAGCCATCTCAATTCAAACAACTCAGCCAACATAGCCCAATATTTCACACCCGACGAGCCTCGCCTAATCTGCTCAGACGACGAAGGCTCTTTCCTAGCTGTCAGACCGACGACCATACGGACGAGCTCCACTGAATCCCTCCTACACAGCCATACCAAAGAAGCTCCGCCAGCCTAGTAACTCACAACCACCGTGAGTCCACCGACCAAATCGACGAGCGCTCATCCATTCAAGGCCTGCACCTAAGGAATCCTGCCTAACCTACACAGTCACCACACTGAGGCGAGCCGCCCAAGATGACGAGCTCTGCCGAAAATAGGTCATACAGCCTAAGGAATCAGATCAACTCAGCAAACAAATAACAAAGACCAACAATTAACACGAGCCCGCCATACAAGCCAGACAAATTTATGTGAATCAGCTCGCCGCATAAATTAACCCACTAAGCCTCAACGACTTAGTTGATTCCAGCCCACCGCCTAACTTAGACCTCAATTCGGCCGCATAACTCATGAAGAAAAGAGAAAATACTACGGTGAAAACGAAGACGATAAATAATGAATATTTATTAAAAGGAGAGCTACATATGTCTCGCCTCAAAGTTCACAAAAGGAAGCAAGTACATAGAAGAAAATATAAAAGTCGACATCGCGAATGAATACGTAAACCTAGGCATCAAAGAAGAGGAGCTGATTTCCACGGCAGGAGAACGGGCTTCAGCAGGAGTATCCGGCTCAGGAGAATATCAGTCCGCAAAGAAAGACTCTCTGCATCCTCGGGCTACTTGGGAGATCGGTCAAGTCCAAATCGGGCAGACGCATCCGCCTTCCTGAAAGCGAGCCAAACAGAGGCCCAGCATCGGCACCCGTCAGTCCCTCAATCTAATAACATCATCCTCCGAGCAATCAAGGATACGTTTGCTGGTGAAGATCCCCGCAACTGCGACACTCTTCATCTCAAATTACCCCGCCGAATTTGAACCTCGTATTCTCACGACGAGCCGCCTAAAGAAGGCCCTCGCCCGAGGCCTCGCTACAGCCTACCTGGCCAGCTGCGCTTACTTTATCACAGACGCCATCGCCGCACGCACTGATCCTCTCGAGACTCCCGCAGCCCGCCCGATGTGGATGCCACGCCGCCGAGCTCATCCCAACCATCTAGCTCAGATCGAGGACCGCAAACCCATCCCGGCCTCGATCGATCATTCAGGGCCAACACGAGCTCACCCCGACCAAGCTCACCTTCAACCGCTGCTACTTCCAACTTCACCCTTCTACATTCCGCCCGAGCACGAGCCGACGTAGCAGATGCTTTAAATCGATTTAAGTCTTCCACCTCGCCATACGCCAGGTCTGCTCTGCAGCCTCCTGGTCCGTCGTAAGAAAGACAGCCGCCGCCTATAACCGGTGATACATGCTTTTCATTTAGTTTGGCCTTACTTCCGCAGACTTTCAAATGAGTGGCTACACATCAAACATGAAGTTAACATCCAACACCTGATCGCAAACTTCAAACAGACACTGTCGAGAAACAGACTCCCATCGAGCAAACTTCTCATGTGGATGTGAGCTGCAGCCTCATCAACTGCAAAGGCTTTCAACCTCCTGGGTCGGACCCCAAGGACTCGACGAGATCGACCCGCCGCAAGTTCAGCATTGAGGAGCAAAGAATCCTCATCCTCATCAAAGAATCCTCAGATTGCACCCGCTCCTAGCTGAAAGAAGAGAAGCCTGAGACGCCCCAATTTCCTGAACCTTCCTGGCCCAAACCGCCAATTCCTCCCGCGAGAGCCGATGCTTCCGCTTTGCACCCGGGCTTCCGAGACAATGCCCCCAACTGGACCAAAATTTCTCCCCTAGTAGGAGTGGTTGCGGTAAGCCTAATGGGAGGGACTCCCACGGTGGAAGGAGGCAAGGGCCCGGCCAGAGAACGTGCGCACTCGGGACAGAATGCTCGATTTTATCAAATTCCGCATAAGGACGAAAGGCAGGTGACATTCGCCAACACCAGGAGCTACATAACATCTCCAAAGACTAAGGTCAAGACGAGCACCCGAAGTACATGAGAATACGCGAGGTCAGAAATATCAAGAATCCTACACAAGTTATAACAAAATGTATAAACACTCACGGCGATTATCGGGTGGTTCAAGCCACCGAACGCCTGCAGTGTCGCTCTCACAAGGATCGTATTCCTGGCCGGCGACCACTAACAGCGAAGTAACGCCCTTCCATGACCTATGGGAAGAAGGAGATCAGCGATCAGTAGGAGCTCCAGCAGCGCCCGAGAAATAAAGGAAGCCCTGCAGTCTCCCTTTGACCGAAAACATGTAGGAGCAGAGCCACTAGGGACGCCGAGCCCCTCTCGTCTCAAAGGCCACAGCCCACCAAAATGCCCTCCTAACTGGCTGGGAGATGAGTCAGGAAGGGATAAACGTTGAAATGCCGCAGGCAACCTCTTTCATACAAAGGGATGCAGTGGAAACGGAAGACCACACAAAGTAACCTCAAAGAAACATACCATCCCCAAGCACCTGAGGCTACATAAAAAGTCGACGCCAGAGTCCATACTGACACCAGGGGAGGTCGATAACGCTCAGCAAAGGTAAATCCATACGGCTGATCGAGGGACCTTGATAGGGTCCTGTCACCACAAAGATGTTGAATCCACATATTTAAGGTAATCCGAATTTCGTGATATTTAATTAGGTCCATTTTCCCTTTCATCCTCTTATCCATGGGAAGAGGAGGCGCCCTGCAAGAAATATCAAGTGGTTCAACGGCCTGTCCCTAACTCCATTCGTAACCGGCACAACCAAGAGTCATCGCCAATGCAAAGAAGAAGAGCGACCCGACCTACAATCAAAGCAAATAGTAGAAACGCAAAGGATCCCCAGAATAAGACTAAGAAGCAACCTCGTGAAAATGCCAGAAAAGACTCTACACAAAAAGTGGTTAAGTAGAGAACCTCGAGCAACAAAGTACGAGATCGCGAAGAGGTCGAGGACCGCAGAAGACGTGATGCAGGAGGTCCGCGTAAAGAAACTCGAAAGAAACCAGTGTAGGGCGCGAAACCTAAGAGTCATCATTATCATAAGACAAATGGCTACGACTAAGCTCTAACTAATCCAAATTCTAAAGCAGACATCGTGCGTGGAAGTTACACTGAAATGATCGCATGTTCGCCCCACGCACACCGCATACCAAGGGTCGGGGGTAATCGATGGTTCAAAACGAGACTCGCAAGCCCACACACGCATGCCCAAGAAAGAGGCCACCCAAATAAGCACGGCGTCCGCTAGTCAAATCCCAGCGGCGAGTCAGCCTCAATAAGGCACTGTGCCAAAACCAACACTCCACCTCTTCTTTGGGCCAAACCCGTAAGAAAGGTCTAACTCACTGGGCCTAAAGGCCACCATGATAAGTCTCCCAAAGGATGGAAAATAGAATAAACCCCAATAATATATTATTATTCAAAATCCCACCAATCCCATCAATAACTTCATCAATACAAGGAAGACTATCTCAAGTAAACTATCATACTCTTTCTATATCCCGTACTCAAATCTGACATGGACTATAATAAGAAATATCCCATCCATGGGAAGGACTTCTAATCACCATCCAATCGGGTTGAACATCTACTATAAATACATGGCCACCCCAACTAAGTGAAAGTTACACACACACTTAGGCATACTCGTATGCAACATTCGCCCCTCAGCCTCTTTTTTTCCTGAAAAGAAACTCGACTCAGCATCGGAGTACCACGCACTACTCGCCGACCCTTCTTCTTCCTTCCTTGTTTTTGCGTAGAGGAATGTTACGCCCGTATTCGCATATCAATCCAAGCAGGCAACATCCTACTCCTCACTTTGACTGACCAGACGTCAGAGATCCAACCCACAAACACTGCCGGTCCACCTCAATGACTCCCTGACATTATCGCCCAGCAAGCACTCCGGGCTCCGTTGAAAAGGCATCATCAATCTGGGAACATTTTAAATTTGGAATGGGAAAGTAAAGATCGAGGTAGCAAAGGAAAAAGAGCCTTGAAATTTAAAAAAAAATTCTTGAACTTTCAAGAACCAAGAACCATCTACCAAATTCTTTTCAAAAAAAAGAACCATCTACCGGATTAAACTATAGAGAACCTAGCAAGTTCTTTTTATTTATTTTTATTTCTTTAAAATTTTCAAGAACTAAGAATGATCTAGCAAATTTTATTTTTCTTTAAAACTTTTCAAGACAAAGATTTACTAATCAAGAATGCAGAAAAGCCTAGATTGCAATAGTCTAAGATTAAAGATTAAACATAGTTTCTTCAAATTATTTTAAAATCTTTAAAAACCTCCCAGCCAAGCCATGAATTCACTTAAAGAAGAGGAAGAAAAAGTAAAGGAAAGGGGAAGAAAAAGGAAGAAGAGGAAAGGAAAAGGAAAGAAGTAAAACAAAAGGAAAGAAGAAAAAGGGAAAAGGAAAAAGGAAAAAGGAAGATGAAGGAAACGAAAACAAATGAAGAAGAAAGAGGCAAGAAAACAAATAGAGAAGAGGATAAAAAAAGGAGTTCAAAAGCCTTTAGCTTTTTCTTTTTCTTCTGTTTATAATCAGTTTTTTCTTTTCTTTTATTGTTTTCATAGTAATCATAATTTGTCATTTTTCACTTCCTAACCAACAAAATAATTTTTATTACTATTAAAAATTAAAATTTTATTATTTTAATTAATTTTATGAGATTTGTTTCTCATTTTCGCTTATTTTGAAAATCTACTTACTTAAAAAGTTTATTTAAAAATCATTTATTCATTATTTTATTAGATTTTTGTTTTGTGTAATTAATGCTATAAAATAAATACATATACTTTTAATAATTATTTAATAAATATAGAAATAAATATTGTATTTAAATATATATATATATATATATATATATATATATATATATATATATATATATATATATATATATATATATATATATATATATATATATATATATATATATATATATATAGCCAAATTTACACCACAGTCTCCACACTAGCTCAAAATCTCAAATACCTTCGTCCTAGAATATGTGATGATTTTTTGTTTTGATGCAATTTTTTATTAGAGAGAAAAGAAATTAATAGAATTGGAAATATGTTTATTTTAATTAAAATTTTTAATAAATATCATTTTTATCCATGCATTTCATAGTTAGTTCATATATATATATATATATATATATATATATATATATATATATATATATATATATATATCACTAAGGTGTGCACGTAGTGCGATTTGCTTTACCAATCAATACTTAAAAGAGAGTCAATAAGGTTAATTGCTTTGTTTCTCCATGATAATTGAGAATTTAGCTGTTCAAAAATTATTCTTTAATAAATTAGTAAAAAAAAAAATTTACTTTTTAAAAAGATAATAAGCATTTTTAATAAAATTTTATTTTAATAAAAAACTTTTTTATCAACCACGATCCTTGACGATTAAATCTTTTAAAAATGATATTTTTTGAAGAAATACTTACTATTCTTCAAAATGTAGTTTTAGAGAATATTTTGAATAAAAATTTGTAGAAACACCCTTAAATACATTCTAACTCTTATTACTCCATGTTTCAAAAAGAAAAGTCTTATTACTTCATTATATTGAACAGCAATGAATATCAACTTGCCTTTAAGAAAAAATAATACTGATAATTTTTAACAATAACTTTTAAAAAAAAAGTAATATCGAAAAACATAAAAAAATATTGTTAATTTAAAGATATTCCTCAAAACAAAATTTTATTATTATAATTTTTTGTCTAATTACAGCGTATCTCAAGCAGCACGCCTATTCCATACATAAAAGTGCTCCAACTTTAAAGAAACAAATAATTACTAAGAAAATTTAAAATAAATAAAATATGATGGAATACTAAAAGAAGTTTAGGAAAACATAGAGTATGGATGTGAAAGACTGCAGTGGCTGTTAAAAGAAAATAAAAAAATAAAAATAAAAATAAAAATAAAAAATCTCTAGCTGAGAACACTCCAGAGAAACTCATGCACGTTTAGAAGAGGGAAGAGGATAGTCTCAGCACGTAGTAAATAAGAAGGTAAGAGCAGATGTCTTCGTACTCAAATTTAATTTTGTCTTACCCAATGTTTATTTAGGCCAAAGCCCAAGCCTAGGGTTAAAAATCCAAATGAAATAAGTCAAAACCCTATTGAAAAGCCTAAGAGATGGCAAGAAACTAAAGAAACTTGTGGGGAGATGGCAGACATGGGCAATTGACATTTGAGGACGTGAGGTAGTAGAGAAAGAATGAACCATGCCTGGTAAATGGGAGAATATGAGTTACCCCAAATTTGAGTGCTATAAAAAGAGAAGGAAGGCACAAGAATAAGAACCAATCAATCAATCAAGAACAATGAATTACTTCTAACAGTTTAGTCATTCAATTATAATTTTTCAAGTTTCTTCTATTTATATAGTATATTGTCATTTCAGTTTTCCTAATCAAATACAACAATTTCTATAGCAATTTCTTTGGGTTTTATTTTATTTACTTTAATTTATTTATTGTAGCATTTTTATTTAGATTATAAGGAACTATTACAGGAACTAGGGAACTTAATTTTTCGTCAGATCAAAAGTTTGATTTTCGACTCAACATTAGTTTGAAAAGTCGCTGTTGAAGGACTCGAAGATGCCCATGAAGGAACCTCCAACGGCTGTTTCTTCAAAGAGAAACTCATGAGGGATACACTGATAGCCTAATGGAGAAGAACAATGGATGGCTCTTAGATGACAACGAGGAAGATGACTCAGAGTGCCCATCCTTCATATTGACGAAAGAAGAAAAGGAAAGAATCCGAAGACCATGGAAGAGAACCTCATCATAATACTGCTTGGACAGGAGAGAAGATGCTCCTCTAAGAAGATTTACGAGATGTGGAAACCCAAAGCCTTGATGGACTTAGTGGCAATGGATAATGGCTTCTTCCTAGCCAGATTCTCTTCGGAGGAAGATTTTGACTTCGCAAAGTATGAGCGACCTTGGATGATCTTTAATCATTATCTCACAGTAAGACAATTGTAGCCAAACTTCGACCCTAACCAAAGTTCGTTGTGAAACCTGCTTGTTTGGGTGAGAATACCATGCCTCTCACTTGAGTACTTCAATCACAACTTTCTAATGAGAGTGGGGTCGAAAATAGGCATTCCAATCAAAGTAGCTGATGCTACAAGCATGGTCTCCCGAGGACACTATGCCAGAATCTGTGTGGAAGTTGATCTATTGAAACCCTTGGTCTCCAAATTCAGGCTTCGAAGAAGAATTCGAAGATTGGAATATGAAGGGATTCATTTAGTTTGCTTTGGGTATGGCCTTTATAGCCATAGGAATGAGGAATGCCCCCATGAAGCAAGTGGTTTCTTCAATACCGATCTGGGTTTGTCTTTACTTTTTATTTGTTTTTTCGTGTTTTTATCGTCAATTTGTTACGGAATGTTTTGTCCTCGACTCGTGCGGTGGAAGTAATTCTGTGTGGTTAGTTTTAACAGCGAGTTTTAGCATTATGATTAGGATCTGAGTAAAGTTGGTATGGGTTATCATATCGAATTTTGTTGCTCAATTATCTTCTTGATCTATAATCTTAGGTATTCTTGGTATTTTTGGATTATCAAATCTCGTGAAGCCTTGTGTCGATAAATTTTTCTTTATTAACTTGAATATTCGCTCGTCCTCTACAATGTTTTTAACAAATTTAATTACGTATTTATCGATTATATTGCTAAACTAAATCCAATAAATTTATCTCTTTTAAATATATATATATAATATTCCTTGAAAATCTTCTTAAAATAAAGTTGAGACAATGAGATAGAAAAAATGAAAAATTTGAGACACCATTTATGTAATTAAACCTTATTAATATTAAAAAACAAGATAATACTAAGAAAAAACAATTTCTTTTGTTTATGATTAAGAAATAATATTTTGTTTTTCCCTTAATTTTATAGAAATCATTGGTATTTCTTTTGATTTTTACTATTTCAAAAATTTAACAAATTTATGTATATATAAATTTAGTAGAAATGATTAACGATAATGAAAATCCAGAAACAATTTATTTTATTTTGTAAATTGTTTTAATTTGTACATCGTGAAGGAAATGAAAGTATATTATTTTCTATATTTATAATTGCTATTCTCAATAAAAATATAACATATAAGGTTTTTGGCAAGAAATATTCACACTGGTACATCAACTACAATGGTTTCTCGTTTCTTTTCTTTCCTGACCTGCATGGCTCACTTGGGCTCCTTCAGTCTTCATTGACCGCATACATTACATGTTTCGGACGGATTGCGATTGATTCTGCGATTTCTTGAAGACTTGAATCTTTGCTATGTTTGGTTCACGAGAAAATGTTAGAAAAAATGTATGTCGATAGCACGGGTTGGGCAGGATTCGTCTATATATTGACATCCAAATAACGCCGGTTTCCCCAAAATACCCTTTCGCGGTCTCCATTCAAATTTCAAACCCCAACAACAGAATCCATTAATTAAAGAAAAAAAAAATTAAAGCGCACCAATATAATTTAAAAAAAAATCCCATTAAACAATAATAATATATAAATATAAATAACGATCAGTTTTATGATGAAATAGGCATAAAAAGACTCTAAAAATAATAAAATCACTTATTGTTATTAAAATTTAAGTACTCAATTTGAAAAGTATTTTTTATCTCAATTTCCACGTTTAAAAATAATATTTTATTTTCCTTGGCTTTTTATCAATTTATGGTTTGAAATTTCTTGTGATGAATAATTTTATTTAAAATAGGTTGCCCATCATAATATAAATTTAAAAGTAATCCAGTAATAAAGTTTTTCTTTCTTTCTTTCTTTTTTTTTTTTTTTTTTTGACAAAAAATGCATATTTATTGAAGATGAATTAGAGGAATAATACAAATAGAATCAAGCAAAGAGCCGGTTGCCCTCGCAAGGGAGTGAGCATCCTAGTTTACTGACCTTAAAGTAAAAACAAGAGAACATTCAGATATATCTTCTACCAGGAGAGGGCAGTCCTTCACAATAAGCTTTGCATATGAAGGGAAATCTCTCTACTTATTCATCGCTTGCACAAGTCATGAGCCTCAGATTCTACCCCATCCCTTTGTGCTCCCATACACTTCAGCCAACTAAGGGCCTCTCGACATCCCAACGTTTCGGCAACAAAAGGGTCATTCACCCCACACGCTCTACCATAGGTTTGCTTAATTACCTCCCCTTTTCGTTGCAGATAACGAAACAAATCAATGAATTACTCAACATGCGCTTTGAGAGATAGAGGCATCCATGTTGCACTTTAGGGTGTGTTTTGATCATGGGAATAGAGAGGTGGAATGAAAATGTTTAGGTGAAATTTAAGCATGAGAGAATGGAATGGAAACTAATTAAGAGAGAAATCAAATTTTACTTCTAAGTAGAATTTGGATTTCTTAAATATAGGTCACCCTTCTTTTCTTTGACAACTTTTCATCCTTCTCTTTAAAATACATAAAAACTTAAAATTACTATTTTACCTTCATCGTACTCGTAATTCCAATTAGTAATGCATTTTATGAAAGGCATGTGATTGAAAATCCAAAAAAAAAAATTCTTTAATGTGTACTTACCTTTTTTGTGAGAAAGTACAATCTTAATAAAACATTTTTATAAACTATTATATAAAACCTAAAGAATACATTTTATAAAATTTGTTATAAAAACTAGAAAGATGCTTAATACTTGATTCTAAAACCGAAAAATACTTTGAAAATTATTTATATATTAAAAAAATTTAATTTCTAATATTTTATTTTAAGCATGAGACTATAATTATTTTTAAAAATGAAAACAATGGAGAATAATTAAAATATTTTATCAATGAATGACGTTTTTTTTAAAGCTCTAAAAGTTTTAAAGTATTATTGTTGAATTTATTTATTTTCATTCCAATTTTCACAAATGTTACCAAACAATGAAATGAAGTGCGATCATTGTCATTTGATTCTTGCAATTCAAACACTAAGAATGAAATCATATTATTGATTCAATTTCTTGAGAAATAAGAATGGAAAGAAATTCTTCATTCTCATTCATCATTACAATGTATCAAACACACCCTTAAGGAAACCAGAAGCGGCCAGGATCCACACCCCTTCATGGGGTCATCTGGAGGGTGAGTGAGGATCAACATGAATTACTTGCGCTTCCCACCATTGAGCCAACGAGAGATTGGCCATAGTGGAAACCTGCAGCGCCGAGCTTGGCTTCATTTCCAAATCCCCAACATTCCTATTCCCCATATTGCCTAGCATATGAAACCATTTTCAGAACCTCCATGGAGTTCCACTGCGTTGGATTTGTTCCATCACTGGAACAGCTTGAAACCTGGCCTAGGCACATAGCTACCGAGGAGGTCTCCACACTGCAGCAGCCACGGGACACAACACTAGTGCGTGGAGAGGGGTCTTTCGGCGCTTCCCCTGGCTTATGGACACCGCTGCTTCACTGACCCTACGGAACCAAAATGCTTGCATGGTGGGAAGGGAGTTAGAGCATGCCCTCCAACCAAACAAGATTCTTTACCTTTGCAGGGGTACGATTCTTCTAGATCTGACTCCATTTGCAGTACTTATGGTGAGGCATAGTAGTATGAGCATGAGACCAAGCAAGTATTCTGTAACCTTATTTCACCGTGTACACACCTTTGGTTTCCATGCTCCATGACCATGTATCTTGTCTTCTTCTTAAACTGAATGGGATTCAAAGAATTTGACTCTTATCTCTATCTTGGAAAAGTTCATTTTCCAAATCACTCACATACCAAGTCGTCCTTCACTGTTTCTGGGGAGGATACTGTGGCCATCCAAACTTGCAGGGGGTAGGCGTGCAATAGAGTTGTTCAGTTCAAGAATGAGTTATTAAAATACGAACGTTGTCCTAATTCACCGCCACTTCTTCTTGTAAACCCACCAGGTAAATTTGAATTTTTTTGAAGAATGATAAAACGGTAAATTTTCGTTACAGCATTGAAAATTTTCTAAATATCGAATGACGAAACGGACCTCATCAGTTGGTTATCTGAAATCTAGTTCTTAGGGTCGGTCGAATTATGAATCGATAAAGATTTTAACGTTTTTAATGACAGTCTTGTTGGAAACCCAAAAATGAGATTTTTGAAAAAAATCGAAAATTGGATAATAATTCAAAGAAAGTTCATATAAGATAATTTAAACTTGAACCGGGACAAAATAAATTATTTCAGGGCGAAAACAGACCCGAACAAGTGGGACACGTGGCACGACGTGAGCCACATAATTAATGTATAAATAAGAAAAAATCTGATTTTTGGGAAAATATTTCCCAAAATCAGATTTTTTGAAACTGTAGAGAGAGAGAGAGAGATGAGAGAATCCAAGTTTCCTTCGGCGATTTCTCGGGTTTCGTCGGGCCAAGAACGAAAGTTCATCTACTAGACGAGGGTTATGCGTGGATACGAAAATAAGGGATTTCGCCAAGTATTCAAACGAGGAGTTCGGGAAATCAAAGATTTCGGGTTTAGGAAGTGTCCACGAGACTTCTTAGAGTTTCTTCTACGCTCAAAAAGGTAGGGATTCTTCTTACTTTGGTTTATTTTCTACTTTAAGGGCTGTTTGGTTGTATTTTATGCCCTAAGGGGCTGTTTGACTGTTTTTTTGCCTTACCAAGCTATTTGGCAAAGTTTGGGGATGTGGGAATAATGCCCTATTTTGACCTTATATAATATCAAGTTTTTGGGGCTGATTTTCGGTTAGAAAAAAAAGAGAATTTGGGCTAGTGTTCGTCATAAAATTGTAGCTGAAGTTGTGAACTTGATGTTAGAATTTTGAATCACCCAAATTGGACCTCTATAACTTTAGTTATGATCCATTTTCCGGGATTGCCACAGGTTGTCCTATTTTGACCCCATACACTGTCCAGATTTTGGGACTGATTTTAGGTCGGGAAAAATGGGGAAATTGGACTAGTTCCTTCATGGAATTGTAGTTGTATCTGAGAACTTGATGCTAGGCTTTTGAATCACCAAAATTGGACCTCTATAACTTGAGTTATGGTCCATTTTCAGGGACTGCCATAGGTTGCCCTATTTTGACCTCATACACTATCCAATTGGGTTCAGGATTACGGTTGGGAAAGAAGAAGGAATTTGGACTGGTATTCTCTATAAAGTATAGTTCCATCTATAAACTTGATATAGCTTTTGAATCACTTAAATTGGATATGTACAGCTCAAGTTATGGTCAATTTCAGACTCTTCTGGCTAGGCTTTGTTTAATGGTTTGTATCCGAGATTTTAGGATTGTTTGGGACTAATTTCACAATTAAGTGGAACTATTATGTGGTCTATTATGGCTTGTTGTGTGGAATGTTTTATGGGCATCTCTATGCCACAACTGGTCTTGAGGATCAAGTTGTCATTGCTTGGCTAAGAGTGACATGTTTAGATGTTAATGTGTGTAATCTAACATGTTGACATGTGATGAATTAGTGTGTGCAATGGCCATGACATGGCCTAATTGTTAGTGTGCCACTACTTGATAATATAGTGACCTGTTTGGATGTCAATATGATTGCTCCAACGTATTGACATGTGATGAATGGTTAAGTGAAGTGGCCATTATATGGCTTGCTTGTGTGTGTGTCATTGCTTGATCATAGAATGACATGTTGAATGTGAATGTTGATACATGCTTGCATGATAAATTGACATGAATGAAATGATGTATGAAATTATATGCACATGAATATAGTGTCCACGATCGTGGTGATATACGCCGTGCGAGTGTCACCATATGATTCATTGTGCATGTGACATGATATAACATACAATGACATATTACATTGCATATGCACGGGGACATCTTATAAAATGGGTGTGAGTGCATGGTTGGTAAATCGACACTACATTTGTTTTTTGATTGGATGGAAGGCTCGATTAATGGGACAAGTCGCAGTATACGGTTGATTAAATGGTAAAAGAAAATGTGTTGGGTATCAACAAAGGGATAGATCCCCCTCGGGTGAAAGACCCGCAATTATGTGGTGGAGCATAGTCCCCAGCGGTGAAAGGTTGTAAAAGTGTTTGGGTTTGCGGAGCTCGCGGTGCGACACCAAAAATTTGCTACCACATAAAGGCACATTGATTTTGAATGAAAAATTATCATTGTGATATATCATCCAAAAGGCTTTTGGTTTATAAACAAATGAAATTTGTTTTGAAAATGATCATTGGATGTCATCTAAAATGACGGTTTATCACACTTGGGCTTAGGCGTTGTGTGAGGGAGTCAGTGAGGACTCGGGCGCATGGTATATGGTAAGTCGCATCTCATTTCATGGCATGACATGTAGAATTCCATATAGAATTGACATGTTCTTGTTGGAATGTAAATTGTGAACATGACCATTGCATGTAGACTTAGGTGGGGAGTAGCCTTGTAAGAAGTTTACTTTATTGGGCGTAGCTCACCCTTTATGGGATCCCCATTTTATGTACAAGGAGTACATCGATGCACAACACTCACTCGAGGTCGCAGTTGTGAAGAAAGCCGAGTTATGGCTTTGTATTCATTTTTGTAAAGATTCTTGGAACAAACTAGTTCTAGCTTGTATTTTGTGTAAAAAGAATTTTAATTAAATTCTTATGGGACTATTTTAAATATAATTTTGTATGTTTTAAATGAACTTGGATAAATGGACCATGTGTTGTCATTTTTACTTATAAGTGAACCCGGTGAGGTCATTGTATTATATTGGGCCTCGAATGAGTCATGTTACTATGTTTTGTACAGGTTGTATTTCGAGTAGAGCTCCCTGCATAAAGAAGACTTTGTCCGATTTTTATTAAATTATGGGTTCTGGTAAAGGGGACACAACATTGTGGTATCGGGTTACCCACATCCAAGTTATCACGGGGTTGGTCAGTCAGCAGATTACAGATTTTGGGGGTGTCACAGCTTGGTATCGGAGCTTAAGTATACGAGTACCTAGGGCTTGACAAACATGGGGTTTGAGACATCGCGATTTATAGTCTGAGCTTAGGTTACTTATGAATGCCTGGGGCTCGATGTCGATATCAACGTGCTAGCTTAATTATCGGCGGAGCTTGGGTATATATGAATACCTAGGGCTTGATGGATATGGTCTAGGTCATTAGATTCATTGAGTTCTTATGTCACAGTTTGTGCATCAAAACATAGGTATGTGATTACCTAGGGTTTGATGGGCATGAGTTTAGACCATTGCATACAGCGTGGTGTTCATGTTCGTCTTTGCATAGTGATTGCTACGTGTTGTGTGAATTTATACATAGTAATTTGTATATAGGAAAGGAACACTAGGGTTAGAAAACAACCTTAGGGTTCGGAAAATACTTGCCTGGGATGATTCGGGATGTTGATGTCTATTAGTGGTTGAAACACATGCTACTAGTTAGACTAGAAAAGGAATCTCAACTTGCTATTTGATATGTGTAGATGTGGTAGGAAGAGGGCCATAGAAACGGTTATGAGTTGGGAGAAGGCAGTGTGTTGAGATACGCCAGTTTCTTGGGATTGGCCAGTCTTATAGAAAGGTTCGTGAGGACTTCTCGATTAGCCACCTATGGCGAGATTAGCTTGGAAGGAGGTCAAAGTTAAGGTGGGCCAACGTGTGAGAGGAGCATTCGGGAATTAAAAGAAATTTACTTCAGCTCATATTCTAAAAGTTCAGAGAGGGACAAAGGTACCGCAGTGTATGCATCCCAGGGCGACTTGGATGTGTTTGATGTAGTCGAGGGGAGTAGTGGCTTACGGTTCTCGACAGTTAAAAGACCATGACGGGGGTTACCCACACATGACATGGAGCTGGCGGCCATTGTCTTGGCCTTGAAGGCTTGGCACCACTATCTATACGGTGAGCAGTTCAAGGTATTTTCATACCACAAGAGTCTGAAGTATATTTTTACACAGCGGGATCTCAATATGAGACAACACGGGTGGATGGAATATCTGGAAGACTATGACTTCACTTTGCATTACCATCCCGGTAAGGCAAATGTGGTGGCTAATGCACTCAGTTGGAAGTTATTGGGAGTGTTTGCTAGTGTGGATTCCCGAGAGTTGCAAATGCTCAAGGCTGTGGGACAGTTTGGGCTACACTATAGGGGTCAAGCTTAGGGTACTTTGGGGAGTTTAGTGGCTACGCCTTCGCTACTGAGCAAAGTGATCGAGTTCCAAGGATAGGACACAAAGATATTGTCCATCAGGGATCGGGTACGGTCGGGTGTAGGTGACGAAGGTTGTGCCATTAACTACTAGAAAAATTGATTTTAGCTACTACAAAAAAGTAGTAGCTAAACTATTTATTTTAGTAGCTAAATTTCTTTAGCTACTAAATAGCTACTACTGGATGTAGTAGCAAAATTCCTTGTAGCTAAGCTAATTTTAGCTACTACTAGTAGCTATTAGCTATTTAGCTAGCTACTACGGGATCAAATAAGTAGCTAAATTAGCTACTAAAAATAATAAGTAACCTAAAATGAAAAATGTATTGGCTAATTTAGGTAAAAGATAGGCTTATATATAGCTACTACTTAGCTACTATAGCTAATAATTAGCTACTCACAATAATAGTAGCTAAAATTGATAATGCAATAGTTTACTAAAACAATATATAGCTACTACATAATGTAGTAGTTATTTAGTGATTGAACTAGTTAGTAACTAAGTATTATAGCTATATAGCTACTAATAAAGTAGCTATATAGGAGTAGCTATTTAGCGACGGGAAAAAAGATAGTAGCTAATAAGTGTAGCTATTTAGCTACTATATTAGTAGCAAAATTGTAATAGTTATTTAGTAACTATTTTTTGTAGTAGCTAAAAAAAGTAGCTATTTAGCTACTAAGTTAGTAGCTAAATAGTAGTAACTATGCTTAAAAAAATTTAATAGTTAAGCAGAGTAGCTATTTAGCTACTATGTTAGTAGCTTAATAGTAATAGCTATTTAGCGATTAATTTTTGTAGTAGCTATGTAGTGTAACTATTTAGCTACTGAGTTAGTAGCTAAATAGTAATAGTTATTTAGTAACTAAACTAAGGTAGTAGCTAAATTTATAATTAAATTAATTAACGTAATTAATTTAATTAAATTAATTAATTTAATTAATTATTAAATTATTACAACCTTAAAACAAATAATAAAAATGTTAAAATGAAATAAAAATTATAAGATCCTTATTATGCAAAAAAAATAATAATCTCACGAATAACATAAAAAAAATAAGTGTACTAATCCATGTTCTAGATAGCTATACAAAATAGACAAAAAGAAGTTCAACAATAGAATGTTCACATATCGCATTAGAGGATCATACGCCAGTGGGGTCATGCGCGAAAGGTCATTCACATATGGAGCTATAAGCGTGAGGAGACTTGTGTCGATTGAGCTAAAGCCCTCAGTAGAGCCTTAACCTCATCAAGTTGATCTTGCAGCACTTTAACCTTAGTATCCACTTCTTATCGCACCTCCTGTCGAACCTCGTCCTTGAGCTGCTCACACAGCTCAAGATCATTCTTGGATGAGCATGCAATGGAATGGTAAGATGGGCCACTCGTGTATGTTAAAGATCGGTCACCTAATTCGTATATGAGTCGCTGGCGTTTTTTATCAACTGCCACAATTCATAAGTATGTTGCATCTTCATCGATAGATGCAGTGTTCTCTCCTAAACCTTCATCTATTTGTACCATCTGTTGCATTTCTTGATGCATAGCTTCCTACAAAATTGGAATAGATATTCAGACAATATATGAATATATAATAAAAAAAAACTTGAAGTAATATAATATACTTTTAATTTATTTACCTCGATTTGGCGAGCCCTCTTGTCAACCCGGATGGTGGTCTTAGAAGTGTCACGATTCTTGATGGATCTGAATGAGGATGACTTCTTCGATCTCTTTCTCCCTATATAAATATTAGTAAAATTAGAAGATATATTTGTTATAGATCTTACAAATCAAAATAAAATTAAAGCAGAGTTCTAAGTACTTTGAAATCCTCCTAACATGTAAGGAATGAAATGAGCCCCGATGTGTCTTGGGGATGCTGTTGCCTTGTCCAGCCTTCTCAGTTACAGCAGATTTAAAAATTAGTTCTAATTAGGAGCCCCGAAACTCTGCGGTGCCCAGTAGCCATTCCATATCCGGATGGACTCAGTAACATGCAGGTCTCCCATGTTTCCTCCACTTATTCAAATTATCTGTATGCCTAGACTTAGCAAGCACCTCCCAAGTTGCCGTGATGCTACCCTCCATCTCGGCATCCATGAGAAATATTTATGTAAAGAAAGTAATAGTTACTCATATAAGTACGAAATAAATGTTAAAATAATTAATAATGATATTTCTAAGGAAATTTTGGTAGAGTTTCCTTTGTACCGGCAACAATCCAACCTAATAAAACAAACATATTAAGTATTTGCAATATAATAAGACACTTATATAATATTCCTCAACTAATCCAACAACATCTCAACCAACAAACACAACACTTTATATATCCAATTTGTCATGTACACATTTTACATATAAAGGCTATAAGTGAATGAGTTATACCTCGAACTCTTCCCAATAAAAGTATTTTATCTCTTTTGTGATGGTGCTCCATTTATACGCCGATGTCGACCCGCTCATGAAAATGGAGGTGATGCGAGGCGTGCATTAGTAGATTCGACAAACCTAAAAGCATCGCGAAATATCGAATTTCACACATAAAAAATAATAATTTAAGAACAATAATCTAAAATATTTCAATATATTATGTTCCTCCATTCTCCACAATCGGCAAGTCCTACGAATCAAAGGGTCATAGGCATTAGATATGGTTGATGGTGTAGACATGGCCAGTAGTGAGGCGTGCTCACGACATTGTCGATGAAGTCGAATGTAGGGAAGATGATTCTGTAGATGGCCGTATGGATAAGGTATGCAATTCCTCTAGTAAAGTGGTACTAGCTAGACCTTCTACATGGGATAGTGTACCCCCACGACGTCTGCCCCATCCTCTACCACGTCCTCCCCCCTTATTTGATCTTCGACCTGCATTGTGAACATTAGAATACTATAAACATGTTGAAATGCAAGTTTATAGAAAAAAAATAAATAAATAAAACATATGTGAAAATTATGAACATGATGTAAATCACCCACTAATCATTATCGTTATCTGTCCAGGTTCTTTTGAATCATATTCAACTCAGATTCAAGTCGATTCATTCTCCATTTCGAGTTTTCGGCTCAAATCAATTTGTATTCTTTAGCCATTAGAGGATCGACCAAGGACATTGGTTCATCAAAGGCAACCTTTATTGCATGAAATTGCATATCATCCTCTTGGAATGGTTGGGCTTCAGGTGGTGGACGAATTATTCCAGATGATTGAGGAATTTCCACAGCAGCCTGCACTTTTATTTTATTAACAACCCACCAATCAGCTCTATCGCGTCTCAAGCTAGGATATGGAAAATAATACACTTGAGTCGCTTGTTGAGCCAAAACAAAAGGTTCATACTTGTTAAATCTACGTTAGTGGTTTACCTCTACAATGTTATATTTAGGATGAACCCTTGTCCCAATATTCAGTGTTGGATCAAACCATTCACACTTGAACAATATTGTTAGCAGCGCCCAGCAGGGATATTCCAACCTGACTTCTGGCGACCATAGTAGTCATTCTCATGATGATCATTATAGTTGACCTTTGATGCGAGGCGCAACTATTCATTGTGCTCTTACGGTTCCATGTCTCCTTCAGTGTGGAAATTTATATCCATTTACAAAATACCATGTATATGTTCTTATAGTCCTCAAATGTCGTTTATCATCATTCCGAACTCCAAAATCAATCTTCACCGTTCAAAACAAATATTAGTTGGTCAGGAATGTACTCAAAAAATTTCACCCTAATCCAATCACAAATTAAAGACATCTTATAATTTGATGAAAATCAGGCAGAACAACAAAACTCTTTTCTTCTTTTCTTTTCTTCTATGTTCAGTTAACTATAACTCAAACATTTTCTTCAATCACACATCCGGTAGGCCGGTTTAACAACAAACCTGAAAAAGAGGCTTCGTGACCAAAAACAGCAAATCCAACGGTTCAAAATGGAAATCAAAGCGTTTGATCACAAACTATCAGAAGATGACTTACCAAAATAGGGTGCTATTCTTGTGCAAAATACTGACGTTGTCGAGCTCCAAATCTGATCGTCACCATTCAATTTGAAGACCAGCAAGTTAGGAATCCTATGGAAAAATTTCAGGTCAATCAAGCCATAAATCGACCTTGATCAGAGATGAAGACTACAACTACTTGACTTTTCTTAATAGAAAATGACAACCGCAGGAGTAAATGCTATGTATATGGGTTTGCTCGAAAGTGAGGAAAGAGGGAAGAAGATAGAGGGGAGGGGAATGAGAAAAGAAAGAAAATGGGGAAAAAAAAAAAATGAATGCTTATAGTTTAAAAATCTACTTAAAATATTATGAAACAAAAAAAAAATATTAAATGTACTTTTTGAATGTTATTAAAAAAAGCAAGTAGCACCAAGTAAATATTTAGAAAAATATTTAATATTTAAAAAAAAACATATTTAATATGCTTATATTTTATTTACTTAAAATTTTTGAAAAATACTTTTTTAAATGTTTTATTACACTTTAAATAACATTTGAATTAATCTTAAGAGTTGATTTCTAAAATTTAATTAATCATGGGTAGCCCTTTTACTATTTATTTCAATTTATTTAAGTAGTTAAAATTATTAAAAACTATGTTAATAATTTATTTTACCAAATTTATTTTATTTTACATTTTTAATATTTTAAAATAAAATATTAAAATTTAAAATTATTAAAAGGATAAATCTAAAAATAAATAAATATAAAGTTATGATAATTTTTTATAATAATATCAATTTGATGATAATATAAATAAGGTCAATCAATTATCCGAACTCCCAATCTAATCAATAATAGTACCAAAAAAAATAAAAAAAAATATTTCATTACTAAAAGTATATGTTTTGTAACAAAAATGTTTTTTGGGTCTTTGGAATCATTTGACAATTAAGCACAGAAAATCGTAAAATGAATGTCTGCATGGTCGTGAAACTTTGCACGGGTTCTTGGGAGTTGGGGCATGAATCCGTGGCGTGATCAGTTTCGTCGTCGAGATCTAGAGAATTTTCTAGGCTTCCTTGAGCTATTCCAGCAATTTTACTATTTTGCCATTTTAAAAAAATTTTTAAATATGATTTATGCTTTAATTAAAAAGTACTATTGATGCTTATTTAAATAAACATTAAATAAAATATTAAAATTGAATAAATATATTATAAAAATAAAATTTATTTGCTTTTGTAGTTAATTTTTACAATGAAATGAAAAATAATTTTTTTAAATCTATTCAAATTTGCTTTAATCAAAATAGAAGTAATATTTTTTTACATATTTATTAAAAAAATTTAATTCACGTAAATATGTTGATTTTTGTGAAAATTTTAAAAGCTTTTGAAAATATTAATTCAATATATTTTATATGTCATCAACCACAGATTTGAGATGAGACCAAGATATCAAGACCAAAATATTTGGGGACCATCCAAGTCAATAACCTACCGTGACTTTGAACCTTGTTTTGAAGAGATTCTTAAATTATTTTAAAAATAAGATTTACTATAAAATCCGTTTTTAGAATCGCTGACATGCCGTCGATAAGAAAATCGTGAAAATTCCGATTATATCAAAATTTGACAAAATTCATTTGGGTAATTATATTTGTAAGAGAATCAACGGTGAGGTCCGTTTCTTCATCAAAGAGATCTAAAAAAAAATTACGAGTTTGTAACTTATCTTGTATTGCGACAATTCTGGATTTTGCCATTTTAAGAAAAATTCAAATTATTGATTTTACAACTTAGATATTTTAGTTTATAAATTTTATTTATAAAATGTAAAATTAAATAATCGTATTAATTTCTAATTACTTTATTAGCTTTGATTTGTTAAAAATAATTTTATATTTAAATTTGCCAAACACTTAAATATTATATTTTTATAGTTGAATTTATCATTTAATTAAATATTATTTTAAAACACAATACTTTAAAATTATAATTCAATATGTGCAAATTGACTTATTTTAATTTTCACAATTGATTTTTAAAGAAGTTCATAAATCTTTTAAAAAGTTGAATCCAAACTTGTCATAATTAAGAGAAGTTACAATTTTGAATTACATTTAAAAGTTATAAATCTTTTAAAAAAAATGAATCAAACTTATAAATTGAATCAAACTTTTTTAATTTTTATGAAAATGATTTGCAGAAAAAGTTACAAATTTAGCTACTGTCATTTAGCTACTACCAACAAATGTAGTCGCTATTCAGCTACTACATAGCTACTATAGTAGCAAAATTAATATGTTAGCTACTAAATAGTAGCTAAATAGTAGCTATTTAGAAACTACCAACAATGTAGTACCTACTTAGCTACTACATGCTACTACTTAGTAGCTACGGTTTTGGCTTGGTAGTATTTCCTCTTCTAAATAGTATGTGTAGTAGCTATTTAGCTCTTAACATCAATGCAGTAATTATATAGTAGTCATTTAGTGACTTAAACAAATATAGTAACTCTTTTGCTACTACTTAGTAATTAAATTAGTATGTTAGTTATTAAGTAGTAGCTATTTAGCTACTACCAGTAATGTAGTAGCTATTCAGCTACTACATAGCTAGTACTTAATAGGTATGGTTTTTGACTTGTTAGTGTTTTAGCTTCTAAATAGTAGCTATTTAGTGACTAATAACAATTCAGTAGCTATATAGTAGCTATTTAACAACTAAAAAGGTAGTAACTATGTAGTAAATTTGAATAAACACTCTACTTAGTAAATAGTGGTTTGTTAGCTGCTAAATGTTGTTCCGGCTCTCTTGTCACCACCCTACTAGCGGCGGGGTGTCTTGTACGAAACCACCAACCATTACTTCAAATGACTAGAGAATCTGTAGACGAAGCGTGTTTGCTTCTTGAAAACTCATATAAAAAATTTTCTTTTCTAAACTTGTGAAGTTTTATAAAATTTCGGTGTATATAATTTTGCACTCTGGGACATATCCCAAAACTTTTATTATATACAATTTACACTTTTAAAACATAACTGACAGCAACATGCTGCAAGAGCCTCAAGCTCCTCACATTTTATGGAAACCAAAATTTTGTACATACATATGTTCCACAATACAAATTCAAATGTTCCTTAAAACTTCGTGTAGGCACTTAAGCTATAAGTCGAAGTCTAATATGTCGGCTTCCCGTACCTGTACCTGGAAAATAGTTTTTAAAACAGGAAAATAATGAGCTAAACGAGCTCAGTGAGTGTATGCTTTATAAAATGCTTGCTTTTTTGAAAATATCTCAAAACTGTAAAACTATCTTTTACAAGACATTTTCAAGAACCCTTGCTTGCTTTGCTATAAAAGTTTCTAAAACTTTTCATGATATGCTTAACTAACTGCTTTAAAGTTTCTAAAACTTTTCATAATATGCTGCTTGCTTTGCTTTAAAAGTTTACAAATTTTGAAACTATTTGGTTTGCTTTTTAATTTGTAAAAGTTTCTAAAACTTCTTAAAATGCTTGCTTGCTTACCGGTGAATTTTGATTTTAAAACTATGTGTAAAATGCTTATAAATCAAGATCAACGATGGGGCCTTTCTTCAACTGGCTGGACCACAGTAAACATGGGAGCACGGGCTAGCCGTCTTGGAGGTGGGACTTGGGTCACATCACCTGAGTGGAAGGGCCTTCGGCACACATCACCTTTTTCGAGGTAAATATGGTGGAAAGACCTGTCGTGTCTACGTCACCATAATCTAGCTAACCCAGCTAACCACATATACTCGAGTACATGCCCACGGTCTCCTTCAAATGCCATGATCGCGAACTAAGTTTTACGACCCGGGCAAATCTAAAAATGCATGAAATGATGTCTAAAACCACGTGCACGTGCGATACCTCCTAACAGTATGCTTGCGCCCCAAAACTAGGGATTTTAGTTAGGCTGTTTATAAAATATAGCACTTGCTTGAAACATGGTTTGCAATTCAAACCATTGTTTACTTGAAATATGGTTTGATAATTCCAAAACCATTGCTTGTAAAAATAGTTTGATAATTCAAACCATTGCTTGCTTACTAAAACTAATTGTTTGCTTGCTTTAAATTATGGTTTACAATCAAAACCATTAAATACCAGCGTAAAATAGTTTATAATAATACACTAGTATTTGAAAAATAGGTTTAAAACACTCACCTTTTGTTGCAAAACTTGAGCATGGTTTCCACAACCCGCCTTTGCTTTGCTTCTACACACACTCAGCGAATCTGATGAAAACATTAATCGCTTGCGTATAGCGTAAAACTTAACGTACTTCACACGCAAGTCACTTTAGGGTCACAAAACATTCATATAAAGCCAAATGAACAATTTACCCTTGAGCACCAAAATACCCCTAAAAAAAAACCACTCATTTTAGCGAACATTTTTTAAGCCAATCTTTACGGACTTTATTACCCAAGAATTATTCAAAGCGGTCTTCAAAAATTATGAAACTCTATAGAGATCAGTCCCTTATATATCCAATGAAACTTTTAAATTTTAAATTTAAAATTCCTCTCTAAGGCCTCAACCACATAACACAAGTTATAGCATTTTTGATGCCAAATTGGTTAGCTCATCAATCACTCTTAACAAGTATCCTTGATTTCGGGGGTCTTAATCTATAAATTGAAATGGCTTTCCTACTCATTTAAAGCTATGGTTCTAAGGTTTATTCTCCAATTGAGTCACCCAATCGGATCACCAAAACCTGCTATTGCATTCATATCTAGATTACTCAAATTGGCAAAAGTAATGTAATCTGCACATGTACCCACTTTGTCAAATTTCTAGGCACTTTGAGGTTACAATTTGCATGCACTTCCTTCAAGTAACTTATTTCCCTAGAAGTATATTTTACCTAGAATTTTGAATCACTCAATTTGGATGAGTGAAACTCAACTTATGGCCAAAACACTACAACAACATTCCAAAACAGAGCATAACCAGCGAGCCAATGAGCTCACCCTTTCAGTCCGTATTTGGGAGCCTTAGAGCTACAATTTGCTTGTCCTTTCTATAAATTAGGCCCTATATCTTATGGTGGTTCTTACCAATTGGAATCACTTCATTCGGATGATTATAAATTAATCTATAGCCAAAACAAAAACAGGGGTTTTACAAAATTTTGAAAGCATTTTAAAAACCGAACATTCTCCTTTACAACCATTCCTCAAAACCAATCCGCTAACTAATCAAGACACAAAATGAATCCTCAAACCTAGCCTAGGAACTAGATCAAAACCTGGAACCATGGAAATCCATATAAAGGTCCAATGTCTAATAATCCATACCAAAACCCTAAATCCAAAATATACATGATTCCATACAAAAACCCAAAGATCCAAACCTTTTTGCTCTTCTCCTTCTTCTTCTTCTTCTTCTCCCTTTACGTGAAGCCCTAGCTTTGTGAGACCAAAAATAAGAAGTTTGTTTGTCTCCTAACCTTTTATATTATCATCTTTCCCCTAATTACAAGTTGGTCCTTAATCACTCAAGTATTTGAAATCAACTTATGTTATTTTTATAATGGCCTCTCATTTCTCATATTATTCCTTTCATATCCTTTTTGACAAATTACAACTTCCCAAAAATATTACAATAACACTTGGTGCACATACGCGCCCCTACGGTTACACGTGCATCAGATAATCTCTGACGGGCGTTATAACTACTAACAATGTAAAGAATACGTAGTTACTACTACTTAGTAGCCAAGGTTTTGGCTTAGTAGTATTTTAGCTTGTAAATAGTAGCGTGTAGTAGCTATTTAGTGACTAACATCAATTTAGCTACTATTTGCTACTACTATTAGTAGCTGAATGGCGAAACCACTTTTTGCTACTACATAGTAGCTATTTAGTAGCTAAGCCTAACACCTTTTATACCAATAGCTATTTAGTAGCTATGTAGTAGTTAAATAGCTACTAAGTGACAGTAGTAGCTAATTTTAGTAGCTATTTCAGGATTTTCAGTAGTGTGTACAGATCATTGTCTTCAGATACTCTGACTAAGTCAAGGGTTCCCCAATCCGCAGATACGAGAGAGGAGGATCCCAAGGAGTTCTAATATTGTTCTCGTTTTGTCAGGCATCCAGTGGTACGAAGATGTACCATAATCTTCGTCGCCAATATTACTGGAGTGGGATGAAGAAACATGTCGGGAGATTTTATTCGCCGGTGTCTCACGTGTCATCAAGCAGTACAGGCATCGTGAGGCTGCCAGATTACTTCAAATGCATCGAGGTAGCCGAGTGGGAAAGTGGAACATGTCATGATGGACCCTAGGATCACTTGCCACTTTATTACATCGTGAGGGCATGACAGGGTATGGGTGATCGTGGACCAGCTTACTAAGTTGGCACATTTCTTGGTTGTGTGGATGACCTTCACTCTAGAGGAATTTTGCAGGTTGTATATACGGGAGATAGTACGGTTACATAGAGTTCCAGTATTCATAGTATCGGATCGGGATCCCCGGTTATGGCTCATTTTTGGAAAATTTTCCAGCGAGCCATAGGGACATAGTTGATGATGAGCGCAACCTTTCATCCTCAGAAGGACGGTTAATAAGAGAGGACCATCTGATTTTATGACATGCTACCAGAGCATGCGCTCCCGATCTTAAGGGTAGCCAAGTAAAAGATTTTACTCAGAGGGAATCGGCTCTAAGCAACCAACAGCTTATCGTGTGAGATACAGATGGCACCCTATAAGGCACTATGTGGAAGGCTATGTCAATCTCAGTTTGTTGGACGTAGGTGGGGAGAGAGACCCCACGGTCCTGGATTTGATTAAAGACACCTATGAGAAGGTGGACTAGATACGAAAGCGTCTTCTCATGGCTCAGAGCCGACAGAAGAGCTACGCCGACAACAGCGGCGACCTCTGAAGTTTGAGGTGGGTGATTATGTCTTCTTGAAGGTGATGTCTAAAAGAGGAGTGGTTAGGTTTAGTAAGCGAGGAAAGCTATCGCCGAGGTATATCGGGCCCTTCGAGGTACTCGAGAGGGTTGGTACAATTGATTATCAGTTGGCACTATCGACGAATTTAGCGAGTGTACATGCGGTATTCCATGTCTCTAATATGTCCTAAGTACACTCTAGATCTCGACCCAACTAATTAAGCATGGGATTGTGGGTGAGCTTGTTGTTGATGCGGATTGGTCCTTCGAGGAGGGACCAATATGTATCATGGATAGCCGAGATCAGGTATTTTGAAGCAAGACTGTGAGGCTAGTGAAGGTGTTGTGGCAACACCGAGGAGTGGAGGAGGCAACATGGGAACCCGAAGACACTATGCGTGCCAATTATCCTTTCTTATTTGAGGATGCATGAAGGTATATTCTTAGTCATTTAGCATTAAATGACTCAAGTGTATTATGCATGTGATTGAATGTGTATAAAGGAAGGACGAAATTATATTAAGGGGGAAGAATGTAAAACCCAAGTAAATTTGAATTTTTTCGAAATAGGGCAAAATGGTAAATTGCCACTATAGTGACCAAATTTTCTAGATCTCGTACGACAAATCTAATTTCATCATTGGATTCACTTTAGAAATCTAGTTACCCAAGAAAATTCCCGCCGACCTGCCGCCGACTTCACGCTTTTGTGGCGACAGGTGCTTATTGAAACCCAAAAATGAGATTTTTGAGAAAATTTCGAAAGTTGGGTAATAATTTAAATAAAGTTCATATAAGATAATTTAAACTTGAACTGGGACGAAATAAATTGGTTTAGTGCTAAATGTAACTCAACAAGGGGACATGTGGCGCGACAGAGCCACATAATTAATGTATAAATAGGAAAAAAAATCTTATTTTTGGGAAAATATCTCCCAAAATCAGATTTTTTGAAACGTTAGAGAGAGAGAGAGAGATATGAGAGAATCCAAGTTTCCTTCGGCGATTTCTCAAGTTTCATTAGTCGGAATTCGTCGAGCCAAGAACGAAAGTTCATCTACTCGACGAGCGTGGATACCGAAAACATGGGATTTTGCTGAGGATTCAAGATAGAAGTTCGGGAAATTAAAGGTTTCGGGTTTAGGAAGTGTCCACGGGACTACCTAGAGTTTCTTCTACGCTCCAAGAGGTAGGATCTCCCTGACTTTGGTTTATTTTCCACTAAGCGCTGCTTTCTATGCTTACGCCTCAAGGGCTGTTTGGCTATTTTTTTTTTGCCCTAATAGGCTGGTTTGGCAAAGTTTGGGGATGTGGGAATAGTGCCCAGTTTTGACCCTATATGATGTCCAGTTTTTTGGGCTGATTTTCAATTAGAAAAAGAGCGAATTTGGGCTAGTGTTCTTCATAAAAATTGTAGCTGAAGTTGTAAACTTGATGTTAGAATTTGAATCACCCAAATTGGACCTCTATAACTCGAGTTATGGTCCATTTTCCGGAACTGCCACAGGCTGCCCTGTTTTGACCCTATACACTATCCAGATTTTGGGACTGATTTTAGGTAAGGGAAAATGGGGAGATTGGACTAGTGTCCTTCATGGAAATTGTATCTGTATCTAAGAAGTTGATGTTAGGCTTTTGAATCACCTAAATTGGACCTGTACAGCTCAAGTTATGGTCCATTTCCGGGACTGATATAAATTTAGGTCGCTTTTATTTGCTCAAAGGCCCGCATTTTGGGACTGTTAGGGGACAAGTTTCTGAACTGAGTTCGGAACTATTCTATGGTCTATTATGGCTTGTTGTGTGGAATGTTTTGTAGGCATCTCTATTCCACAAATGGTCTTGAGGATCAAGTTGTCATTGCTTGGCTAAGAGTGACATGTTTGATTTAATGTATGTAATCTAACATATTGACATGTGATGAATTGGTGTGTACAATGGCCATGAAATGACTTGATTGTTAGTGTGCCACTACTTGATAATATGAGTGTGGCACTCATGACATGACATGTCAATATGAGTGCTCCAACGTATTGACGTGTGATGAATGGTTATGTGAAGTGGCCATTACATGACTTGCTTGTGTGTGTGTCATCGCTTGATCATAGAATAACATGTTGAATGTGAATGTTGATATATGCTTGTATGAAATATTGACATGAATGAAATGACGTATGGAAATTATGTGCACATAGATATAATTATCCATGATGCATTGGTGATATGCATGAGTAGAATTGCCCATGTAGCATTCATTGTGTATGTGACATGATATAACATGCAATGGCATCTTGCCTGTATATGCACGTGGGACAGACATAAATGCGTGAGTGCAGCGGTTGGTAAATCGAATAATCGCATTTGGTGTTTGATTGGGTGGGCATGGTTAATGGGACAACGTCCAACAAAGTCGCACGATTGATTAAAATGGTAAAGAAAATATGTGTAGGGTATCAACAAGAAAGGATAGATCCCCTCAGAAAGACCACAATTATGGTCGACATAGTCCTCAGTGGTGAAAGGCCGAAAAGTTGTTCCGGCTTCGCGGAGCCCGCGTAGTTATGCACACCAAAATCCGCCACCCACATAAAGGCATGCTGGATTTTGAATGAAAATTATCATTGTGATGTATCATCCTAAAGGCTTTTTGGTTTATAAACAAATGAAATTTGTTTGAAATGATCATTGATGTCATCAAGAATGATGGTTTATCACACATGGGCTTATGCGTTGTGTGAGGGAGTTAGTGAGGATCGCAAGATGGTACATGGTGAGCCGTATCTCATTTCTTGGGCATGTCATGTAGAATGTCAAGTAGAGTTGGCATGTTCTTGTTGGAATGTGGAATTAGAACATAATCATTGTGGCGTGCACTTAGGTGGGGAGTAACCCCTTGTAAAAAATTTACTTTACTGGCTGTAGCTCACCCTTTATGGGACCCCCATTTCAGGTACAGGGAGTACACTGATGCACGACGCTTACTCGATGCCGCATTTGTGAAGAAAGTCGGGGTTGTGGCTTTGTATTCATTTTTGTAAAGATTCTTAGAACAAACTAGTTCTAGCTTGTATTTTGTATAAAAAGAATTGTAATTAAATTCTTATGAGACTGCTTTTTAAATATAATTTTATATGTTTTAAATGAACATGGATAAAATGGACTCCTATGTGGCTTTACTCATAAGTGGATCCGGTGAGGTCATTGTATTATATTGGGCCTCGGATGGGTTATATTACTATGTTTTGTATAAGTTGTAATTTGGGTAGAGCTCCTCGTGCAAAGGAGACTCTGTCCAATTTTTGTTAAATTATGAGTTCTGATAAAAGGGACACAACATTGTTGTATCGAGTTACCCGACATTCACAAGTTTTCCGCGGGTTAGCAGTTGGTCAACGGACCCTCGAATTTTAGGGCAAACTTTGCATGCCCAGGATGCTTTGCTAGATAAAGCTAGGGTTGGACTTAAGTTCCTTTTGAAGATAGGAAGATCTCGGGTAGTATCTTGACTGATACATTCTTGCTACTAGGAGTTCGGTGGCAAGCAGCTAAGCTTGCTTCGCTATAAGAGCAAGATTAAAATTGTTGAGTTTACGGAAGCTCAGTCCGCCCTCCATCTTATGAACACACAACTTGTCCATGGAAGTCCAGCATATCCCTTTCTTTTTCTTCGAATCTCTTCCCTACCAAAATGAATTCATCATACGTTCAAGTTCCTCACATAGGGAGAGGGGGAGAAGGAACACACTCATCGCAAATGTGTGGGGATCAGCCACTACTATCTTCAACAAAATCTCTTTTCCTGCTCTTGAGAGGCTGACTTTATTCCACCTTTGAATTCTTCTCCAAACCCTCTCTTTAACATATGCAAATATTGATCTCTTCTTACGGCCCATAATCGCCGGCAAGCCAAGATAACTCTCTGATGGGGTGGCGGATGTCACCTCCAGAGTTGCACAAATTTCCTCCCTTAGGTTGTCAGGTACGCTAGCCGAAGGATGGGGTGTCGATTTGGAGCAATTTATATTTTGTCTAGAGACCCTTTCGTAGACTTGTAAGCAATGCTTGATCTACTGGCTTTCATTAGTAATCGCCCTAAAAAACAAATAACTATCATCTGTAAAAAACAAATGATGGATGATAGGCGCTCCACAAGCAATTTTATAACCATGGATCATACCTTTATGCTCCATATCATGCAGAAAACAGGAGAGACCTTAAGCACACATAATAAACAGATAAGGGGAGATGGGGTCACCTTGTCTGAGGCCTCTTTCCAGTTGGATGGGACCCAAATCCTTACTTTTATGGCTAATGACATAGTGAACTTAACGCACACATTGCATAATGAGATCTACAGAGCTTGCATGAAATCCCAAATTTAGCATTATATGTTGTAAAAAATTCCATTCAACCCGATCATACGCTTTCAACATGTCTATTTTCAAGGTCGTCGACCCATATTTGCCTAGGCTTTTCCGCTTAAGATGATGGCATAACTCAAATGCAATCATTATATTATCCGTTATTAGCCGCCCAGGATGAACGCACTTTGTGATTCCGAAATATCTATGGGGAGAATCGACTTGAGCCGATTAGCAATGGCTTTGGACACTGTGGGTACCTTAGGCCCAGGCCCAATCCCCATAGCAAGCCAAAGTGGTCCAAGGGTCTTGAAGGAAAAAGGCCTAGGCACCGGCTGCCCCACGAGTGCCAAGCCGATCCACCATCCGGATATCTCAAGGGAGTGAGCCCAGAGATTAGCCGGCCCATGGATGTCCGGCTAGTCGTTCGCCCGGGCCCTTGGGATATCATAGCCCAAACGGCTCGTTTATCTCAGAGGCCTACTTTCCCGAGCGGCAATCCTCCCGAGCAAAGTGCCAGCCGAGTTTCTATCTTACAAACAGAAATTCATTTATGAATTGACTTCATCGCCTCCGACGTGACAGGAAGATATTCCCAATGTCATCCCTATCTGGAAAGCGGTTATACACAACGGAAACAAATCCCCCTTTCCACAATAAGAGTCAACCTCTCCTACCTTTAAGGGAAGAAATCGTCCATCCTCCGGAAAAGTTGGATCTCCTATCTCCCTCCATAAAAGGGAAACGACTCATACCAGAAAAGGTACGCATTCCCAATCGAAGAAACACTTTTTTGACTCTCGTTTTCTCAAAAGATGCTAACTTTGCCATCGGAGGGGCGACGGATCACCCCCTCGCGGTCCCTATGTTTATTTTGCGTGTTGCTACCAAAGTTGTCGCTTAATCGCGACGCTAATACGATCCGCTGGTTCCTCGTAATTCAAGTGACCACACAGCATACAATCTTGTATATCACATTGCACAGGGTAATGGGTCGCATGTATGAGAGTTTTTCTAGGTTCCCCTTGTTCGGGATCAGGACTATGGAGGTAAGGTTTATCTCTTTCGGGATCTGACGATTATTCAGGAAGTTCAAATTTCAAATCACAACAACAGAATCCATTAATTGAATAAAAAAAATTAAAGCCCACGTACCAATATAATTTTTTTTTAAAATCCCATTAAACAATAATAATATATAAATATAAATAAAAATCAGTTTTATGATGAAACAGGCATAAAAAGACTCTAAAAATAATATAATCACTAATTATTATTAAAAGTTAAGTACTCAATTAAAAAGGTATTTTTTATCTCAATTTCCATGTTTAAAAATAATAGTTTATTTTCCTTCGTTTTTATCAATTTATAGTTTTGAAATTTCTTGTGATGAATAATGAATTTTTTATTTAATAGAATTGCTTATCATAATATAAATTTAGAAGCAATCTAGTTATAAAGTTTTTTTTTTTTTTTTGGACAAAAATGCATAGTTTATTGAAGATGAATCAAAGGAATGATAGCAATAAAATCAGGCAAAGAGCCGATTGCCTTCGCAAGGGAGTGAGCATCCTGTTCGCTGACCTCAAAGTAAAAACAAGAGAACATTCAGATATCTCTTTGCAACAGGAGAGGGCAGTCCTCCGCCACAAGAGCCTGACATTTGAAAGGAAAATTTCATTTTATTCACTGCTTGCACCAATAAAGATTACCAAATTCTACCACAACCCTTTGTGCTCCCATACACTTCAGCCACCTAAGGGCCTCCCGACATCCCAGTGTTTCGACATCAAAAGGGTCATTCACCCCATAGGCTCTACCATAAATTTGCTTAATGACCTCCCCCTTTTCGTTGCAGATAACGAAACCAAATCTGATGGTCTTAGCATGCTAAAAGATAGAGACATCCACGTTGTACTTAGGTGCGAACTCTGAAAATAGTCATGAATACTTCTTCGAAAAAATTCTTTGAAACCGTTTGATTGTTTCAAACATTTTCCGGGGTGTATATTTTGAAAGTAATCATGAGTACACCATAAGAAAAAATTCAAGCTATTTGGTTTGTTTCAAAAATTTTCTTATGTGCAGACTTTAAAAAGTTTATGAAAACAACTCAAAATTGTTTTTGAAGTCGCTTTGCTGTTTCCGAATTTCTTCGAGGTGTATATTTTGAAAATAATCATGAGTACACTTTAAAATTTTTTGAAGTTGTTCGTTTGTTTCGGTAAATTTTCTAAGGTATATCAAAGATATGAAATAAAAAGTTCTTTGAAGTCGTTTGACTGTTTCGAACTTTTCTTGAGTACATATAAAATTATTTTTAACAACCTTGGATTTGTTGACTTTTCACCTGAACTTGATTTTTTTTTCTTTGGCAGATTGTAGGTCGTATATTGTCAAAGAATTTTTCTTTGTCTATCGTGAAATCTAATTTTAAAGGTAGCTCGCCATATAGACTTTTTTGTTTGTTGAAGTATTTGCTCTGCCTTGTTCTAAGATTCAAACCCTTGTCATTATTGTAACTTTCGTGGCTTGTTTCTTTAGGGAGTTTTTGTGTCACAATGTTGTATGGCTTCCAAATTAGTTTCACCTTCATCGAGGTAATCCAAATCTGTTCCTCTTCCTTAATCCGTGCTAGCTTTGACATCATATTTTGATTTGCAATACTATTCTTCCCCTTTGACCTGGGCCAGAGTTCGCACATTCTCTTGGAGGAGCATCATCTTCTCCACCTAGTTTCTCTATCCCATTGAGAACAGTGACTGAACTACTTCTTGGAAAGAAGTTACGGCCTATGGTAAACCCGGCTAAATCATGGCCAAGGGCTTTAGAAGGATGACGTGGTGACATCAAGTTAATCTATTTCAGAGGACTTGACAACATTAGGATTGAGGTTCATTCATCTTACTATCAGAACACTCAATCACTTGACGTGGACTTGATGAGTGTTACACTGATATTTTGGTCCAAGAGTATTAACTCTCTTTTGCTCCCTTTTGGCCCCATTTCCATCACATTGAGAGATATTACCATTCTCACGGACCTACCTATCCAAGGTGCTAATGAACTGTGTTTGCTTGATATTCAAGACCCTTATTTCCCGGCTATAGAGGTTTCCTCTACCACTCAAACTTCGGGACTGCTATCCAAATGGCATGATGTCAACAGTTCCATCGATGGCTAATCTTGTCGAGTTCATGTCTCTTTATGCCGATATGTGTTTTTTCCTAGCTCTGAAAAACTGCCATGGAGTAATTTATCCTTGGCAAAGACACTTGCTCAGGTCGGCCTTACGCTCTTAGTACTTTACTCTTAGCCTCACTTATCGTGCCATGAGTAAATATGTTTCTAATGAGTTCACTTTCATAAATTTAAGTGGTGCCTTGTGGTTCATATAGATGTGGTTCTTTGCATATTTTCTAGAGCTTTCGGATAGGGAACCTACCTCTTACAAGACTTTGGGACTTCATGTCGCTCATTCTCTACGTTTGATGCCCTTTGATGATCTTATGTCTTTCTTCGTAGGATTGATAGATCGAGAATTGGTACACTTATACTTGAGGCTTGATTCTATACATATCTCGGCTTGGAATTAGATTTTGGCTTCATCTTAGCCATATCTACATAACTTTGAGAGTCCTTTGGCCTCTGTTTGTGCCGCTTGTAAAGTACTTATTACAGGAGGTTGATTCGACTTTTCATCTTCGATGTCTGCATCCCCAACAATCATAATTCCTACCTTCCTTGTCTTTAGGTCACCAATGGTTTTAGCAAATTATCCGCATTTAATTTCCTTTGCCTTGGTGCTCAATAGACTGAGTTCGTATTAAACACTAGTTAAGAAATATCAAACTCTTTGATGCTCCATTGGGGTTACCTCTCTATCCATGGCTCCATCATTTTCTACTTGGTGGAATATCATATTTGACGAGCTTCTTAGTTCTTGCTCGCCCACTATAGGTAAAAGAATCATTTGTTGCATTTTTATTCATAAATTTACCTCATGGTGATTTCCTTGTTTTTCTGAAGGATTGACTTCTTCTCCTAGTGTTTCACTAAGAAACTAAGATGGTCGAGGAGAAGAAAACTACTTCCCCAATAATTAGCCTAAAAGCCTAAGCTTTCCAGAGGATGGAGGAATTCTTCTAACCTATGGAGGTCGTCACAGAAACCATCCCACGCTGATTTCTAATATTGTTGATGATCCCATTGAGGTTGAAGAAGTGGAAAATTTATAGGTGCTTTTCATACATTCTTTTATACCATTAATCACCTATCGATCATATGCTTTTATGGTGTCATTAGCAGCTATAATGCTTAATTTTACCATCTTATGGCTCTAGAACATTGGCAAAGAGAGCATAAAGAGGCAAAATATGAATTTGGTTGTACCATGACTCAGTCACGCTTCATACGACATGATGATCTAACTTCAGTTTCCCAAACAGTCCAAGATCCACCCAATTCTGAGTTCGAATGAAAAAAATATGGCCTTGTGAAGTCAAGAGAGGATTTTCCAAAACACCATATGCAACACCCCTTAATGTTTGTGCATTCTCTAATGACTCCAAGCTTGATATAGATAGATTCTACTCTCTTAGGTTTTCGGAGAGACCAAAATCATTGCATTTTGTGATCGGATAAGAGAGTTATGATCATTTGAAGTCAAAAAGTATTCGCCACGGTGAAGCCATTGTTTGTCGCGACGAAGGTGCCTTCGCCTTGGCGAACCAGAGCCATGCAAAGAAGAAAGCAACTAGCTTGCCGAGGCGAGCGAACTAGAGCCATGCAAAGAAGAAAGCTACTAGATTGCCGAGGCGAAGGAAGGAGCCTTCGCCTCGACGAAGGACGTAAGAGGGCCTTGCAAAAATGAGCCATTTTTTTACCATTTTTTGGCTCTTTTAAAACCCTATTTCCTAGTTTCATAAATTCCGGGGTTCTTTAGACTTGTCCTAGGTCTGTTTTTGGAAAGAGAACACCCTTCTTAGCCCTCTCTTCTTGAGCCACTTAGGGTTTTTTTATTTTATTTTAGTTTTACTTTGTTTTTGAGCTAATTATGAAGAGCTAGTTACCGCAGGGTCTCTTGTAATTCATAGAGCGTAGTTTGAGACAAATTTCATCTCCCATTTTTTTTTAGCTCTAAACTCTCTACTTTCTTTATTAATCTTTCATCATTATGTTTATGTTAAACTTGGTTTTTTGGATTTTTGGTTGTAATAAGTGGTTAAACATCCTCTCTGTGGTTGATTGGTTGGAGCTGAGTGCTTGATTTATATACTTTTAGAATTGTTTGTGAATTTATTCTATGTTGATGTTAGTTGGTGTAATTCTTGGATTATTATGGTTTGCCTAATTGATTTATGTTGGGTGAGTTTAAGACCTAGTGCACAAGGGTTTCCAAAGTAGCAGTTGAAATATACCCATGAGCCTTTGACCTTTTAAATGTGTCTCAATTGACAGAAATCAACATAACACCTAATAGTCAAGTAAGTTTAGGAAATTAGGAATGCATAGTACTATATGGATTTTATTGGGGGGAAGTGCCGCCCAGCATTATGTGAGGATCATTATGAATCGAGGTGACCGATTCGAGGAACATAGTCGAGGCCGATCTATCGTATGGAGCGAAGTGACCAATAGGATTCCCAATGAAAGAATTGCCTTCTAAAAGTATCACATTTCCATGACCTAGATGGACCGAGGAGAATAGGGGTAGGTGTGAAATTGAGGGAGACACGGAGTGACCTCTATACTAGACCTGAATAACCTAAGTGATCTTTCACTTAACAGACACTTCATGAATATAAATCATAATTGCATCTGTGAAGACAATCATTACTAGCATCATTTCCTAGAGCTTTTCCTTAAAATCAACCCATTTACTTGTGAATCTTTGAAAATCAATTTTAGATTTGTTTTATTTTAGTTTAGTTTTCTTTTAGATAATCACATTCCAAATCACCCTTCTGCTCAGATAGTGAATGACTTCACTAGACGGGGTACTCAATCCTCGCTAAAACCACACCTTCCCTATGGGATCTATATCTGGACTTGTTAGTCCACTGTATTGCTTGTGCGATCCTTGCGTTTGCGAAAAATCGTGAATAAGTTTTTGGTGCCGTTGTTGCGGACTTAACACATTCTTTAGTAGCTACGCCAATTGCTTAACAAGTTTTTGGCGCCGTTCTTCAGGAGGTACGGTTTGGTGTTTGGATTGATATTTTAGCAAAGTTTCAAATTTGAGCAAAAATCTTATTTTCTTTTCTTGTTTTATTTGTTTCTTATTTGAATTTGTATCAACTGTTTATCTTATTTTGTATTTTTTACAAGGTGCTAATTTCAAACGGGGAGATAAATGAGCTCTTCTATACTCCCTCAAACGAGAATTTGCTTCTCACACGTCCTAAAGAGAACCAACATAGGAGGAAATCGCAGCAAGGTAAGCACAAGCCTACATGAGCCAACAAGCCAAAAATTTTGGAAGGGTGAATTTTTTCAACAATTCGGGTTACTTCTCCCAACCTCGCAACATTGTGCCAAATTACAACCATTTAGGTTGGGGGAGACCTAGCAATATCTCCTATGGACATCCAAGTATGCATAGTCAAGGAAATTCAAGTTCCTATTATCAAGAGAAATTCTAGCAACCATCCGATGAAGAGTTATTCCTTGCATTGAAAGAAGAAATTAAGAGGGATAATAAAGCTCTAGAAATGCAGTTGCCAAGTATGGAAACCAAGATGGGCCCTTGACATGATACTTGAGACATGAGCCTGGTCGAAAAATCTCAATAAAAAAATGTATGCTATCATGGAAAGAACTGCAAGACAAGCTGAGGAATTGGAATAAGTTATAAAGAAACAATCTTCAAGGCAACTCCCAAGCGACATAAAGAATAATGACATACGGGAGAGTGAAAGCATATCTTTGAGCCTTGAAGATGAATTTTCTAGTTCAGTTGGGTAAGAGACCAGATACTGATGAAATATGACCAAAATGTCATGATTCTTGAGGAGAATTGCAATTCCGTCATTAGTTGAAAGAATGATCTTGTTATTGTGGAAGAACCGTCATTGAAAGTAAGTTGAAAGAGAGCATCACGGAGCTTATGTGGTTTGAAAATGTCTTAGTTGAGTTGAAGACTTCCATTTCCCCATAGATTATTTGACTTTTGTCATGGAAGAGGAACGACAAGTTTCATTTGTAGAAAACCCTTTCGTTTCCACAAGTCAAATGTGAATTGATGCTAAAAATGGGGAATTGACACTCCTTGTTGGTGAGGAGAAAATGAAGTTTGACCTCCATCAAAGCAAACCATTAATGGATGAAGCAAGGAGGGTGTGCAAGAAATTAGAGAGTTCATTTCCGCTTATTGAGGAGTAAGCACCCAAGATACTTCAAGAGGAAACTCTTGAAGGATATTAATTTAAAGTCAACTCTTTCACCACCAAAGAGTTGGCATTTGAGCTTTTAACGCCTATTCCAGAGGGGGAGGAAGTCATCCTCACGAGCGATGAGGATGAAGAGGGAGTATTGGCCACGATGGATGAAGAGCCAAACGTGATCTGGACTTCCCCAATGAGTCATTTGGACTCTAAAAGCGGAGGCGTCTTAGGAGGCACCTAAGCAAAATGAGTTTTGTCGTTATTACTTTGATTGTTTGTTTGTAGTTATTTTTAGTATGTGTTGCGTGTTGATTTTATTTTAAGTGTTTATTTGGTTTTTGTTTTTTGCTTTTTAGAACATTGAAGCTGAATCTTAGTGAGGGAGCTTCTTCAAAACCCACCACACCCGAGCCCAATGATCAAAATTGATCATCTAGAGTCTCTGTTCTTAACATTTTTCTGTGAGGGACAATGCATGTTTCAAGTTTGGGGGTATTGAAGGAATTTTCCTTTGTTTTTAAATTCTTCCAACAGCTTCAATGATTCTATCTTTAGTGTTTTCTCCTTGTTGCTTGTGTGTTTAGTTGCTTTTTGTCTTTTCAGTTTTTTTTAGTTATTTTTTTCATTTTTAGGTTGTTTTTGTTTCGATTGAGCTTGATTTGAGATAATTATGATGCCTACGATGAATAATGATCAAATATACCTCTCACATGAAAGACGAGATATTTTAACATAAAAGCACTAATGGTTTGACTGCACTTAATTATGAACCCTAACCATTTGTTCTTGTATCTTTGCTAAGTCATCACCCTTTTGGTCAATTTAGCTTGGTTTGAAGAAAATTGAGTGATTATTTCATATATTTGATCTCTAAAGACTACAAACTTATTCAGTCATCGCTCAGCGAATGCAAGCAACACAATGATTAGGGAAATGATCTAGGCCATCCTTGGATCGATTGAGTCTTTCTAGCTAACCTTTTTCTGCATATGTCCATAGTCACCCAATTTGAGCCATATTAGCCATTTTACTTCAAGAAAAGCCAAGAATGAACCCTTTGTCCCTTTGTGTTGAATACCTTTCAGTTAAAATCCTTGTTTACCCTAACGTGTTGATTTCAATGTCAATATCTTGTGGATACATGTAGTTTGAATTTGGAAATTGGTTGAAGAAGGTGTGCCTTAATTGTGAACAAATAGGGATGGAAAAATGAAGAAAAAAACGAAAAAACAAATAATAAAGCAAGGATGAGTAAGTTTGGCCTTGTAGCCTTCCTACCTTGAGCAAGTAAGTTCTTAGGATGTTTCTACCTAATTTTCATGACCCAGCAGGTTTGGGAGTTACTAACCTAAAGATCGTTACATAGGGTAAGTAGAAAGCTTAAAGGGGTTTAACATTGCACTACTTCGTCCCTTGTAATATGAAAAATAAAGCTCTTGGTGTTCTTGTGAGGATGGTGAAAATCATGCAAGTTTGGGGGAGCTATGAGATAAAAAGATGTAAGCTAGAAGTTTGAGAGGCTTAAGAGGTTCAATATGAAAAAGAGAAATAACTCACCAAAGGATGAACAATCAGTGGAGAAAAAAAGTAAATTGTGTATATTTGTGCAGGTAAACTAAAGCCTAAATGATTTATTTAACTATCCTTACCTAAGTCATACACTACAAGCTATATAAAGACCTAATTGATCCTAAGAGTTGTGTATAGCCTACATTAGTGGAGAGTGATATGCCCAACAAGCATATGGAGTCTTGCATACTCACCATGTGAGTAAGAGATCCTCATTCCACTCATGTTCATCTAATTCCATCTAAATTGCAATTGACCAGAAAAGGGAAGACCCAACACACACTTTTGAGAAATTTGGTTTAGGTTGTTCAACTCTTGCCTAGTCTATTATTTTTTGAAAAAGGCAATCTCAATGTCTTCTTTGTGTTGTATGAAGGTTAGATCCTTGAGGCAATTTATCATATGTTATCTCAATTTCATGCTCAACATACTTGTTTTGTTTTTTGAATAAAGGAAAATAGTCTTGTTCTTTGCTTGAGGACAAGCAAAATGTCAAGTTTTGGGGTATTTGATAGGCTCTTTTCATACATTCTTTTATACCATTCATCATATATCAATCATATTCTTTTATGGTGTTTTTAACAGCTCTAATGCTTAATTTTATCATCTTATGGCTCTAGGAACATTTTGAAGCAAAGAGAGCATAAAGAGAACCAAAAATATGAATTTCTGGGTTGCACCGTGACCTCCCATGGATTAAATTGAGATATGAGTAAGTTCTACACCCAACTCACGAGCAGGTCAGAATCACCAATTCAGGTTCAAATGAAAAGATCTGGTCGTGGGGGAGTCGAAGAGTTTTCCAAAGCACCATTCAGTACCCCTACGATGTTTGGCCCACATTTTCGTTTACCTGTTGAACTCAAATGAAGTGACATGATTGATCTACCACTTCTGTAACAATGGGTAAGTGTTGTTTAGAGGTCGAATGAGAGAGTTATGATCATTTGAAGTCATAAGGTATTCGCCACAGCGAAGCCATTGTTCGCCGCAGCAAAGGCCTTCGCCGAGGCGAACCAAAGCCATGCAAAGAAGAAAGCTAATATTTCGCCGAGGCAAAGTTGCCTTCACCTCTACGAAGGACGTAGGGCCTTGCAAAAATTAGCCATTTTTTGGCTCTTTTAAAGGCCCATTTCCTAAAGCCTATAAATTTAGGTTCTTTAGACTTGTCACAGGGTTTGGTTTGGAGGAGAACACCCTCCTTGGATTTCTCCTCTTCTTTAGAGCCACTTAGGGTTTTTATTTTCTTTATGTTTTTACTTTGTTTTGGGTTGATTTTGAAAGAGCTAGTTACTAGAGGGTCTCTTGAAGCGTAGAGCGAGAGTTTGTAGTGAATTTCATCTCCATTTATTTTGTATCTCTGAACTCTACTTTCTTTATTAATCTTTCATCATTATGTTTATATTATATGGTTTTGTTTTGATTTCTTGGTTGTAATGAGTGGTTAGACATCCTCTAGGATTGATTGCTTGAAGTTGATGCTTGATTTATATACTTTAGAATGGTTTGTGAATTCTTATGTTGATGTTAGTTGGTGTTCTTGGATTATTATGATTTTGCCTAATTGATTTATGTTGGGAAGTAGGTTTAGACCTAGTGCACAAAATGTTTCCAAAGTGACAGTTTGAAATATACCCCTTAGGCACTTGACCTTTACCCTAAAATGTCTCAATTTACAAAATCAGCAAAACCTAGTTAAAGAAGTTTGGAAATTAGGAATGCCTAGTACCCAAATGGATTTTTATTGGGAAGCCACCTTAGCATTATGTAAGGATCGTATGGACTGAGAGGTGACCAATTCAAACATAGTCTGAGCAATCCTATCATATGAACCGATAGGTGACCAATAGGATCCCAAAGGAAAGAATTTCCTTCTAAAAGTATCACATTTCATGACCTAGATGGACTGAAAGGGGAATAGGGAGTAGGTGTGAGAAATTGAGGGGAGACACGGAAGTGTAAACCTCATATCGGTTTCCTTAGACAAACACAAGTATACTTTCACTCAACCGGCACTTCATGAATATAAATCATAATTGCATCAATGAAATGATCAATACAGCATCATTTCTCAGAGCTTTTCCTTAAAATCAACCCCATTTACTTGTGAATCTTTGAAAATCAATTCTAGATTTGTTTTGTTTTAGTTGGATTTTCTTTTAGATAATCATTTCCAAATCACCATACCTCGAATAGTGAGCGACTTCACTAGAATTATTCAATCCTCGCTAAAACCACACCTTCCCTGTGGGATCGATATCTGGACTTGTTAGTCCACTGTATTACTTGTGTGACCTATGCGCATGCGGAAAATCATGAACAAGTTTTTTACGCCGTTACCAGGGACTTAACACAGTCTTTCGTAGCTACGCCAATTGCTTACCAAAGATCCCTCTGAGGATAGTGAGCAAGGGTTAGCCTATGGAGAAGAGGCTTCAAGTAAGGATGATTCACAAGATACTAGCAGTGCACCTGATGAGACAGAGACGACAAAGGGCTCTTTGGATGAAAGGGCTTCCACCATTGGAGAAGGCCAGTATGAGCATACTTCTTAGCCTAATCCTTCTCCGGTTTGTTCTTCACCTTCATCTTTCTCTTATATTTTTTCTTTTCCCTTGCCTTGTGTTTTCCATTTTTCAAGCATCATCGAGATAAGCTTTTCAAATAGAGGCGGAGATGGATTTATCTTTGGACTTGTCTTTCCTGGACCAGAAGACTCCTACCCCCAGTCCTCAGTGCGTCCTCCTAGTGATTCAGATGTGGGTGCAGATCACTCTACCGTGAGCCATTTACTTGGCTTGGACACCGCTTTCTTTGTCTACCGGCCAGAAAGGATGCTTTTTTGTGTAGCTACGCGGTCGGTGGCATCGGCTCCAAGGCTCCCCTCCGTCAAGGTTTTCATTTAGAGGCTTCTTCGGACTTCTTCTATTTTCCCTACATTAGATCGTTCTTTGAAATTCAACATAGAGATCTCCTCCCAGTGGAATGCCTTAAAGCCAAAAAAGATAAATTCTGGAACAAGTGACACGAGAAACAAGCTACACAACGGTTGAGTGAGCTATGCACTGATTATGATGCTCAGAAAGAACGTATCAGAATATTGATTGCAGAATTAGAGAAGGAAAATATGAAGCTGACCTCTTTTGTGGAGCAGGGTGAATCCATAAAGGCTCATTGGCTTGTGCATCTATAGAAAGCCAAGTCCCTAGGCCATTTCTTAGCTTCCTGATGCAACGAGACAACCAAATTGGCTTCAGAATTACATGAAATTGATGCATCTCGCTGGTATTGCCTTGGATATTGGGACTCTCTTTGTTCATTTGATTTTTCCATTATTTGACTTTGAGATTTCTGAACAATCATAAACTCATGAGACTTTGACTTAGGAACTGTGTAGCCATTTATTTGACATTTTTTCAATTATAAAGCCTCTTTCTTGCCTATGCTCCTTGTGTTATCTTCTCTTTGCTTTTGTACTCCACAACCTATGATGACAAATGATTGTCCTGAGGCTATTATCTCCCATTCCTACTCTTGCTAGGTGGCCGTCGACCTACCATTTTTTCTTGGTGGAAATAGGAGAATTGGAATGTCTTCTTGAGATGTACTTGATTTTTTGTTGGAGACTCATTGAGAACTACACTGCACAGGCACTTTTACAGCCATGACATTGCATTAGTGGATTAAGGTGGCACTAGGCCTACCTTTTGATGTGTGTTGATATGTGTATGGAATGAATTTGCGGAAAAATCACGAACACACCAACACACAGCCCTTCTTGTCTCACCCTTCCCACTTTGGCGGATGAAGGAGCGCGAAACTATACTGGGACTCTTTACTGCTTTTCATATATTAGTGGGCCCAAGTCTTCCTCGCGAATCAAATATCATATAAAGACACAAAAACAAAACTACCATATTAGTGGTGTTTATAGTGTCGATTACATACAATCGAGTCCCCATTTACATATACATATACAAGCGTACATTTACATTTACACACATAATCGGGCCCTTGAAAACCTACTATGATGAACCCCTAAAAGTGTGCTGGCCCAGCAGTATGCGGAAGATCGCGGACATCCTCCTCTGTCTTATACACAAGTTAAAAGGCCGGTGCTAAACAGCGGCAGTGGAAACATATGACTTATATGTATACACGTACATCAATACTCATTTCTGATGGGCATATAACAGTAACACGTATACGAGTAGTAGATGTAAGGAATTATTCATGAATTCCTATAACAAACTATTACACATACTTGTACTTATAACAAACTTATACTTGTTCAGATCTCCCATAGGAGTTACAAAACTTATACTTATACGGAGGTACCCATTGGTACTATAGAGTTTATACTTATGCAGGGAGAATTTTCCCGTGGTACCTCACGAACTTATATACTTGTATGCAGAGGAATTGCAATAGGTACATTCGAATGAAACGATGTACATTACTTTAATCTTATTCGTTATTCAGATTCTTATCATATAAATGTTTGACTACCTAGACCAGTAATAAGGAATGAGTAGGACACAACACAATAAGTACCTGAAGGTACAGTACAGTACTGAACTGTCGTAGCACAAAGCAGGAGTGCCAAAGCACTAACAGAAAGTGTCGTCGCACTAATCAGAGAGTAACGAAATACTAAATATGCCGAAGCACTAATCAGAGAATACCGAAGTACTAAATGTGCCAAAGCATGGTTAAAGAGTGTCGTCGCACTAATCAAAGAGTACCGAAGTACTATACGTGTCTGCCTATGTCACAGAGGTGTCATGTAATTCAATATCTGGTCTTAGGCAATCCTACAATTATATGTGTTTCGGAACTTATGATCTTATCACATGGGCATTAAGTTTGACAACAATAGACTCGTCGAGATAGCGAGGTATGGTCTAATTTTTTCTTTACTTTACCTTACAAATATGTATGGACCATTTCATACACTTATAGGGTCCTCATTAGTCCAATAGACAAGTCATCGGAGCAACGGAAAAACAAAACAAAACAAAAACACAAAATTCCATACTGTGAATAGTAGCTACACCATGGCGTAGCCCTTCGCCGTGGCGTAGCATTGCTACGCCTCGGCGTACCCGAGGCTAGCCAAATCCTCCCTCTCAACCACGCGTGACAGTGGACTATGCCCATGCTGCTTGGCGTGTGGAGCTCTGTTCTTCAGCGTGGGGATCCTAGATGGATTGTGTAGGACCCTTGAAGTACTTGATTTTGTGATTTTGTCCAATTTTCCAAAATTAAACTAAAAACCCAAAATAATCCAAAAGCTTATCCACAAAAACAACTCCCAAGTGTGTTCTAGCAACCAAAACCAAACATGAGTTCCAATTGGGGTTTTTCCAAACCAAAACTCAAATACTTATAAGTTAGGTTAACTTCTAACACTGACATGTATCCATATATCATAAGCGAATCCATACTCAAAGGAGGATTCATATTCTCTGCCACAACTAGGGTTTTTTACCAACCCAACTCTCAACAAATCTAGGGTTAGGATGAATCCTTAACTAAACCCTAGGAATGGAACTACTAATATTCATACAAATGCTTCTACCTGAGTTCATCTGAAAACACTTAACCATCCATCTGACAATTCCATACATAAATAGTCTCCATACACACATAGTTTCCATACATAATTTCCATACAAATCCCTAGTTTCCATACTCCCAACAAGTATTCACACTCTTTAACACCTCAAACCCTAGCTCAAGGAACTAGATTAAGAACCAAGAATCCTTAAAAACATAGCCATCCATACAAATCCATAGTGATCCGTACCTTTCCTCTTCTTCTTCTTCTCTTCCTTTCTCTCTTCACGTACGAGCCCTAGCACTCCTTCTCCAATTTGTGATTTTTCCCCCAAAAGCATAAGACCAAGTGGTCTTATCCCCATTTGCTCAAATTTTCATTTTATTGCTCTTTGGTCCCTCATCTCTCCTCTATTTACAAATCAAGTTATTCATATTTCCACTTTAGCATCTCATCTTCTTATCTTACGACTTTTATATCATGTTTTGAAAAATTCCACTTTTACCCTTGTATCTTGTACAAATTCTGATTTTTGAAAATTTCACGTTTTGCATTTAAATTTAAAAAAAATTCAAATTATACCTACAAAACACCATAAACACGTTGAAAACGACTAGGGTATATTTCGGGGTGTTACACTTACAACCATGACATTGCATTAGTAGATCAAAGTGCCTATAGGCCTATCTTTTGATGTGTGTTGATGTTTGTGGAAAAATCATTGAACACCAGCACACGTACACTTACAGCCATGACATTGCATTAGTGGATCAAAGTGACACTAGCCTTACCTTTTGATGTGTGTTGATGTTTGTGGAATAATTGTGGAAAAATAACTGAACACTAGCACACGTACACTTATAGCCATGACATTGCATTAATGGATCAAGGTGGCACTAGGCCTACCTTTTGATGTGTGTTGATGTTTGTGGAACGATGCTATAACTCTATTTTTGATTAAAAGTGGTCTTTGAACCTACTTTCTTTGAGAATATATATTGCGTATATCAGGTACAAGTATAGCATTGGAGAGATCCAAAAAACAGTGGCTACAAAGCCAATTGATATATTGAACAGGTATGTTGTTGCACAAATTTATATATTGGAGAAACAATGGCTAAAAAGCCTACTAGATATATGTTTATCCAAAACATAGAACAAAGCACCATACTAGAGAAACTCTGAACCTTTGAGAAAATAGTAGCTAAAAAGCCTACTTTTTTCTCTAAAACAAAGAATAGAACAAGGAATTATGCTAGAGAACTTGAATGCTTGAGAAAACAGTGGCTAAAAGCCAACTTTTCTCCAAAACATAGAATAGAACGAGGAACTATGCTATAGAACTTGAATGCTTGAGAACATAATGGCTAAAAAGCCTAATTTTCTCTAAAACATATAATAGAACAAGGAACTATGCTAGAGAACTTGAATGCTTGAAAACACAGTGGCCAAAAAGCCTACTTTTCTCCAAAACATAGAACATTCTCCTAACATTACCCCTTTAAAGGTCGTGGAATCGACCTGATACTTTTGGGAATTTCTTATAATTTCCCACATGGTAGGGAAGAACTTCTTCAAGTACTTCCCATTGATGAACCTCTTGTGTGGCTCTCCTTGTAGGTTTGCTAACCAATATGTATTTCCTAGAGTAATGCCAGTGCACCTTGAAAGATCCCTCTTAAGGATCATTTTCCCAATTCATTGTCTTTGGAACCAAAACTAGCATAAGTAATCTTCAAAACAAGCTCTCTCGCTAGAAAAAGCTTTCCTCTTGGAGTGCGTATTATAAGTTTGAGCCACTTTATTTTTCTGGATCAACATGTAGTTGAAGGCTTGTACTCTTTTATCATTTTCTAATTCGAGTTCCATCATCATGGCCTCATTATACTCCTAAGGAGTAAGGCCATTTTTCTTGGAAACTCTTAGAGAAGGTGCCACTACTTCCATTGGGAGTACTACATCTTGTTCATAAGTCAGAGAAAAAGACTTACCCCTGTAGAGCTCCTTTATGAAGTTCTGTATGCCCAAAATGTCTCTGATAAAATTATGTGCCAATCTCTAAGATTCTCCTCTAGCATTTTCTCCAGAATTCCTATCAACACTTTGTTTGATGCTTCTGCTTGTCCTTTGGCTTGGGCATAAAAAGGAGTTGATCTGATAAGTTGTATCTCATAATCCGCAACAAAGTAATTCATCTCCTCCCTGATGAACATTGTTCCTTGATCAGCAGTGATAGATTGGGGAATCCCAAACCTATGAATAATCTGCTCCTTTATGAACTAAATTACATCCTTGTATTCTACTTACTTCAATGGTATTGCCTCCACCCACTTAGTGAATTAGTTTGTAGGAACTAGGATGAAGATGTGACCTTTTGATGATGTTGGATGAATCTTCCCAATCAGGTCCATGGCCCACCCTCTAAATGGCCATGGCTTTACTATTGAATGTAATTCAACAGTATGAATCCTCTGTATACTTCCATATCTCTGACACTGTTGGTAACCTTTGGATTAGGTGATGTAGTCTTTTATAATGGTCGACCAAAAATAGTCATGTCTTTTAATTAACCATTGCATATTTACTCCATATTGATGGGCTCCAAAAACTCCTTCATGAACTTGCTTCATAACTTCCATGTTGTTTGGGAAATATAAGCTCTTGAATATTAACCCATCAAATCCTTTTCTCTATAGCTCTCCTTCTAGTAGAACAAAATTATGAGCTTGAGTCTTCGTTCTGTGGGGAACCCTCTTGTTTGGATTCTCTAAATATTCTTTGAATTTTGTTCTCCAATCTTAGCAATATTCATGTCATTGTTGATGATGTCTAAGTCAATCCCCCTTTCAAAAACTGAAGGTTGATTACTCTTCTCTATCATGATGAGCTTATGAGTCGATTCTTCACCCATTTTTACACCATAAGCTATTTGAGCAAGCTCATCAGCCTCCCATTTTGATTCCCTAGGCATGTTCCAAATTCCCACATTATCAAATGGTCTAACAGTTAGAATGGCAGTAGTAAAATGAGTGCTAATAGCAGCTGGTGCACCTCTCCCTTATTTAATTTCCGAAGTACTAATTGAGAATCTCAATGGCTTCCGAACATCTTTTGCCCCCAGTGCAGTAGGATCTCTAAGCCAAATCACAAAGCTATCTCGGCTGATTGTTGGTGCATTCAAAGGCTAGATTAAAAAACAATGTAGTCTTTACTCCTCTTGGTGCGATAATTGAATTTGAGGATCCAATGCTCCTTTTCTACTCCATAAATTCCTAACTCCACACTTTGCTCTATTCCCGATCTCACAGGGAAGGATAGATTAGCTAGAAATTTGCCGATACTTGTCCCTTGACTGGTTATGTGGAAAATAAACCAGATAAATTCTAACAAAGTAAGGGACCATTTACCAATCCTCCCATGTCGGTGGAAGGATAAGCATGTACTTCATAGGTCGATCTAAAGAAACCTTATCGGCTTCGAAGAGACTTAATCAAGTAATGTCTCAGTTTAATACATGCAAAGTATAAGGCCAAACATAAATTTTCAATCATAGTATATCTTGTTTTTGCTAGATTTATGACCCAACTCAAATAATATACAGCCTACTAATGACCTTTAGAATTGTTTCGTGCTAAAAGACAACCTATTGACTCATTTGCAGCTAATAAATATAATTTAAGTGGGTGACTTTTTATAAGAGGCATTAAAACAAGAGGTTTAAAGAGGTACTCTTTGATTTTATCAAAGGTTGCTTGATGTCGTTCCTCCCACCTAAATTATTCCATATCTTTTAGCTTCACCAAGTCAAAGAATTCCTTGATTACATATCAGGTTAGAGATAAATCTTCTTAAATAATTTACCTGACCTAAGAACCTTTGGAGTTCTTTCTTGTTTTGTGGAGCATTGGATGAAGCAATAACTTTTGCTTTGTTCTAATCCACTTCTATCCCTCTTTGGTGAACTAGGAATCCAAGAAAATTCCCAACACGAACTCCAAATACACATTTAAGTGGATTAAGCTTCAACTAATGATGTCTCATCCTCTCAAAGCTTTTCCTCGAATGGTCTATATGTTCTGGTTGTTTTAGATTTAACCACAATATCGTCAATGTATACTTCCATGTGGTGGCCTAGCATGTCATGGAAAATGGCATTCATTGCCCTTTGGTAAGTTGCACCTGCATTATTGAGACCAAAAGGCATGACTAGCCATTCAAATATCCCTATGGAGCCCGGACATCTAAAGGCGGTCTTAGGTATATCTTCTACTACTATTAAAATATGATTGTAACTAGAGAAACCATCCATAAAGGACAACAATTCATTATTAGTAGTAGAATCAGCTAACATGTTTACAATATGCATCACATAAACGTCCTTAGGAGTAGCAACATTTAGATCTCTAAAATCCACACATACCCAAAGTTTTCCATTTTTCTTCATCACATGAACAATATTTGCTAACCATTGAACATACATTGTAGGCTTGATGAATTTGGCCTTCAAGAGTTTCTCAATTTCCTCCTTCACCTTTAGCTCTACTTTCTTGGACATTCTTATAGGTGGTTGTTGGAAATGATAGAATTCAGGCCTAATGGGAAGGCGATGTTCCATGAGGCCTACCATCCCGATCTTGGCATTTCATCATAATTCCAAGAAAAGCAATCTTTGAATTCCTACTTGACAATGATATGATCCAATTCTTTCAGAGATTAGTAGAAAGAGAGAACTAATGTAAGTATCAACCAGCTCTTCCATAGTGTTAGGGGTTGAATTTCTTCAAATTATTGTCTTCCATTTTAGGAGGAACTTGCTTCAAATCTTTAATATGAACTTCTTCCTCCTCTTTATCTGATTCTTCTTCATAAATCACTTCAACTGCACAAATGTCTTGGAACTGTTCTTCTGTAACTTTTTCAGTAACTTGTTGCATTTGCATTTTCAATGTTGCGATTATAGAGCCCGCATTCTCTTCATGAGAATACTTAGTCATCGATCTCCTTGATGATCAAACACTTTATCGATCTAAAGGCACGATAATAGTTGTCTTCGAAAGTTTGGTAGCTTGGTCTTAAATGTCACCAGTATCTCCTAACTCCATGTATATGTCCCTTGGAGTCTCATTCTTCCTTTCCTTTGGAATTTTTATTATTAAGCTCTTGATGTGTGTAGCCTCCATAATATCTGAAGTTGCAATGAAAGGTTGTTTGTCTGCCTATACCACTTCTACTTCATCACCTTTCCAAAACAATAAAAATTAGTGAAAGGAGGATGACACACACCTATTGGCATGAATCTAGTCTCTTCCTAACAAAGCATTGTAATTAGTAGTAGAATTAATAACAAAGAAAGCTATTAAGGAAGTTTTACTACCCATAGTGATATCAATAGGGAGTACACCCAAAGTCTTAGAGATTTCTCTAGTATAAGCTTATACAGACACTTCTGTTTCAATCATATCACCAATGCCTCTTCCTAAAGATCTCAACATTCTTAATGGCATCACATTGACTACTGATTCATTATCCCCTAATACCTTGGACACTGGTTTACCATTAAAGTTTGCTATCATATAGAAAGGTCTTATATGCCTTGTCATCTCCACAATAGGTTTTTCCAATATCACCTTCTGAGCTCTACTTCATTCAAAGGGATCAATGGTGATTACCTTTACTTCAACAAATATTCAGCATTTAAAAAAAAAAAAAAAAAAAAAAAAATTTTTCTCTACCTACCACTAAGCTTTCCTCCATCTCTTTTAGGCTTGAAAAAATATGGTAAGTTAAGTAGTAGAACATTTTAAAGAAATAGGAAATGTACCTATCATAATAGTTCTCAAATCCACTTCTTCATCAGATCCACAACTAGACTCCTCATCTTCTATAGCCTTCCTTCAAGATTTGGTTTTCTTTGAAGTAGGCCTCATTTCTTCTTTCATATTCTCTACTTCTTTTGGCCTCTTATATGGAATTTCTTCTAGTAATTTCCTTTTCTCCATAGCTCTCGGTCTGTCCTTCTCTTTTGGAGTTCAGGGTAGGCTTTGGGGAATTTCTTATGTTACTACAGCTGCCACTTTTGTTCAAGTGGAACAGGGAGGAGGGACAACAAACCTTGAGGTATTTTCCTCCTTGAAGTGTTTGTGCCCTTTCCCTCTGGAAAAGTATGTCTCTCTTTGGAGGAACATTCATTTCTTTGAAGTCTTCTTGATTTCTTGTTTTGAATGGTATGGATACCTTCCATTCCTTTTCTTTTCTCTAGTTGTATATACATTTCCTTTTACTGTCAATTCATTTTTAGGAACCCGATGTTGTTAAGAATCCATACAGTTCTTATCCTAGCATTAGGAGAAAACTTATCTCTTTCTTTTCATTCAGCACTGCTCTCAGATCCGTAGCAACTATGTTAACTAAAGCCACTGGTGGGAAAGGATCTTCATCAACCACCATGACCTCCTTTTTCTCAAGGAACTTCAATATTCCCTTGTAGATCATGTCTTGGATAATATTCTGAAACTCGACAAGAATTAGTATCAGATTCAGAGTTATGTCACCAAATTATCTTTTACTGATTTCCTCTCTTGGTTGGGAGTTGGTGATCTTTGGAAAATGTGATGAATTTCTTTTTCAGAAGGTAAAGATTTCACATGAGTTTTGCCACATCAAAAGTATATTTTGCTTGTGTATCGGATGTAAGTGACTTATTCTATAAGTCAAGTGCTTTCTTCACCAGTAGAGGACAGATGAAGGAAACTGTAGTTGGGAGATCAACTACTACAATTTCTTTAGAATTGACCTCTTGGCAATAAGTTCTCATGGAGGTCTTTCTCCGTTGACTTTCTTCCCTGAGTAATTCTTCATACTCTGTTACCTTAGCGGCAAACTCGCAAAGTCTACGAACTCCATACCTTTGAATTTCTTCCCCTCGGCTCATCTTCTCAGAGTCCCTTTGTGCTATCTTCAAATGGCTATGTTTTAAGGATATAGTTTGCATATATTCCTCTTCACTTTTGAAGCAGTGCTAAATGACTCTACTAATTTTAGTTACGCAATGAATTCTACATGAAAATCTCGAAGTTCTGCTTTAAAGAATTGTGTATGGAATTGTCTCAGTTTCACCTTGACTCATGATAAATTCATTGGCAATGTTCATACCAAGTAAAACGAGTTCATGTTAATGAGTTAGAAATAACTGAGTTTATGATAGGAAATTTTCATAGATTAACCAATTCCCTACCTTTTGCGTGAATCTGAGCCACATGCTCCAAAATTGGGTGTCAATCTTCTCGAGAGAATAACGAAATTAGAGTTCTATACCCATTAGGTAAGGATTCTCTCTTATACATTACCCCTCTGGATATGACATAAAATTCTGAATTGTGACTTGTCTAAGGTTAGGCTCGTATAGCTCCTGTACTACTTCCTTTATTGCCTCCAAATTTGGTGGTGGCGGAGGTGGCTGCATAAAAGGCTAAGGAATCTACTGCCCTCTATTAGTACCTACCCCTAAGGATGGTGAAATAGTGCCCCCCGTGCCTCTAGCTAAAGGAAGTGGCTCATTATAAACTCCAAGTTGTGTAACCGGATTAGTGTTAGCATACATCCTTTGAGGAGCCATTGTCCTAATAGGATCAGAACGTTCTCCATTGGAATTTTTTGAACTTCCCTCTTCTCTCCTATATGGAGGAAGATATCAATTTGTTTGTTTAGGAGAGGGTGAGATTTTGCTTCAGAAAATTCTGGGGAGCAACTTGAGTTCTTCCTTCATTGTCTCTGGAGCTTATTAGCTTGTTGCCTTATAAATTGAGAAGTCAATTATGACCTCTGTGGTTTGACTATCTTTAAAATTGCTTTCAGGATAGTCTCTTATGCCTGAGATTGTTCTTCTCGCTCTACTGTAATAGCCTTAACTCACTCGAATGTTTTTCTAGTATATTCATCAACCTCGTCTATTAAGGCTTGTGCATACTCCAATATGGCTTTAGTTTTCTCAACCATAACTTTGAGTTGTTTAGAATTAGCCTCTGCTTGAGCAGCCATTTTTTCATCAAAACATTGTTCAACCAACACGTTCAATCTCTATAGATTGTCAATCATTGCCTGAAACTCAACAACATTAGGAACATGAGTATCATCATCATTTATATTACCTATTCCGGCTTCCAGCCCGAATGGGCTGTCTGATGCAAATTCTTCTTGGAGAAAATTTGTTGTATTTCTCTCAAATTGTTCCACATGACTAGAACTAGTCATTCCTATGCTGCTTTTGCAACATTAGATATTGAGTCCTGAGACTCCAAAATGGTTTTACTTAATTTTGGTGGCATCTTCAGCAAAGAATGGATCCATCGGATGATGTTTCACAAAGATGTGTCCCACCGGCCATGCCAAAAATATGTTGTGGTGATTTTTTAAACATACAAAAAATATAGCGTACCAAAGAATTAAAGTGTTTCCTGGCCCAGATTGACTAAGTAGGTCAAACTTCTAATTGGGGTTATGTAGGCTCCCTGGTTCCCTTAACAGTTCCCCATAATCAAAGTGGAAAACGTACGAATGGAAATATTGCATGAATTAATTCTTTAAAGATAAGTATTGGAATTTCACTTAGGAATCAGATAATCTTGATGTTGAAAGTTGACAAACTTGGGCGGACTTACAACCATAATGTTGGAATTGCTAAAGTAAATATTGGATATCACTATAAATGGATTGTGTTGGAAAATTGAAAAATCTTGAATAGAACTTGCAACCAGAATCTTTAGGTGCTAGAAAATATTAGTTCACTGAATGAATGAAATAACACTGTTGAATTGTTGAAAGCTTGTTGAAAAGCTAAGATTTGCTTAAGTAGATGGACATTGAGTCGATTGATTTGTTGAATTGTTGATTGATTGGTTGGTTGATTGGTTGGTTGATTGGATGTCTGATTGGTTGTTTGGCTATCTTTTGTGATGTGCCTCTTTCGCTTTATGGCGTGGTGACATTGCCGATCAGTTTACTCGCTCTCGCTTCGATAGCTACGTGTCTTAGTGAGGAAGCTTGGTCATAGAACTCTGCGTGCCGGTGCGGAGTTTGATTCTGAAGTGCTTGCGTCTCAGATTTGAGCTGAATTCGCCAGAATATTCGCGTATTGCTTTCATTTATGATGTTGATAAAAACTTAGTTTGACTTTCAAAATTTTTAAAAATTTTAGAAATATCCCTAGACTTCTTCTCTTGGCTTATACAAATGGATAAATGCTCCTTTCTTCTATGCTTTTATTCTTGGGCTTGGGCTTGGACCTAACCCACTATTGGATCAGGTCATATTTCATTTTGGGTACAAACAATATATTTCTTATTCCTCTAAACATTTTATTTTTTATTTCTGTTATTAAAAAATTTACAACTCATGCACATTTCTATTTAATATGATTGATTATTATAATGTAAACTTATAAATAATATGTTAACAAAAGTTCATTGTTGACCTCCACAAAATTAAAGATTTTTAAAATATTAAAACATATATATCACCTTGTGAATAAAAAAATAAAGATGAAAAATATGATGTCAAAAAGTTTTAGGCATAAGAAAAGTTGTAATATTGTTGACTCAAATATTCATTCTATCATTTCTTACTTAAGCATTATAGGCAATGGTGAAGCCATAAAATATGGTTAGGGGGCATAAATATTTTCGGTGGGGGTTATGATAGTGTGATAGTTAAGTATCATATCTTCCAAATAAAGGGTCAAGAATTCAAATTCCTTTGTAAATAATTTTTTTCCCAATTTTTAAGGAGGGCATTTGTCCCCCAAAGCCCTATGTAGTTCCGCCCTGATTATAGGTGCTTTTTTTTCCTAGGTGCATATTGGGCACAAGAGGATTCCATCTCCTACAAACAACATGTCCAACCATAACCATATCGGCGGCTCATGAAACAACCATAACCATAACCATAAATTGATTTTTTTTTTGATGTTTATTAAGTCACGTCATCCTCGGTAGAACCAAAATTGATAAAACAAGTATAATTAATGCTCTATACTAATGTTTGTAAAACCGAATTGAATCGGTCGGTTGGACCGGTCTAATCATTGATTGGCCACCATTCCAATCCAGTTCATGCTTTTAAACCGTTTAGTTATCAAACCAACTCTAAACCCAAACCATCGATTAAACTGATAAACCACTCGAACCATGCGGTTTTTCAGGAATCGAATGGTTCGTTGGGTCTTTGGATTTCCAACAAAAGTTATTCATGTGTCACAAATTCAGTGGTCAATAAAGTCCTATTGGGTTGACAAATATTCCAGTCCACTCCCTTGCACACATGTTGTTCCATGATGGTTGAACCATGTTTTTAAAGTTGTTTTTTTTTCTCATCACTTTCCGATGTGAGATTCATAAGGATACATAATATATAAAAGCAAAACTCTAGATTTTACTAACTCGATTCGAATCATATAATTCACATCCAAACATATAGCACTCTACCACCGCACTATTAAGCAGGTTGTTTACTGGTTTAATAGAAATTTATTATAATATATATATATATATATATATATATATATATATATATATATATATATATATATATATATATATATATATATATATATATATTATATACTAATTTCTTATAACTTTTCTTTCATTTTTAATATGTTTTTATGTTTAAATATTATAAACATTTTTCTTAACATATTTTAAAATATTATTTATTAATATAAAATAGAATAAGTAATATCTTTTTTTGGAAAAGAATAAATAATATTTTTAAATATATTAGTATATATTTTAAAAAGTATTTTAAATTTGAATAAGAATATAAATTGTATATTATTGCATGGTTCGATCTCAGTTCGATTATAGGTTCGTATTGAAGCGTGAATTAGTAACTATTTGGCGGATGGAGTATACATTGGGTTTTAACGTTACTGCGTACATATTTTAAAAGGAAAAGAATTATGAAGTAAATGTTTGTTTCTAATTTTAAAATTATTTTTGGTATCACGAACAAAGGAAAACAAGATCATCTTAGGTTCTCAGTTGTACACTAAAATCAATGAAGAAACACAGTTTTCAAATAACAAATCAATTGTTTGCAAATTAAATTTGTGATCACGTGGGATTGGGAACTAAGGCTGACCTATGAGTAAAAGTCCAGGATAAAAGCGCAAATCGAATTTAGTAAAGCGTAGAAAAGGTCAGTGTATTTAAAATAAGTTCTTAAAGAATTTTGGAAGTCAGCGAAGCATTTTCTCAAATATCAGAAGTGAGATAGAGAAGTGGGGCATTTATGTGCAGACATGGAATTTCCTTGAGGAACAAGCCTCTCTTGTGGCCAGAAGGCCGGGAGGTCAGTTGTGGCCGTCGGCCGTAGGAATATTCGTGGATGTCGAGATAGCCGACATACTTCGTAAATCGGGTGGTATCCTTTGTGGAATTAAAGTCTAACACCCAATAAAGTTTACAATGACCACAGGTGTGGACCTGAAATTCAATTTACGGAAAAATGTAAAATCGTAATTTAGATTACAAATAGTAATTTTGGTTAAAAATCGAAATTTATTCTCTGGATCTAGGATGACAAAGCGGTTTCCATAGTTGGAGATCGTCACCATGTAATCAGTAGCAACGTAAAAATTTCGGTCGGTCACGAAGCGGTCGAATTTACACGTTTTCGAGGCATCGCTTTTCGAGTCTTAGTAAACGATTTTGATGCCTCTGAAGTCACAAACAAGAATCTTCATCTTGCCGTAAGTGGCATGGTAGAATGATGAAAATGGACAGCCCAGAAATAGTCTTAGAGATAACCAGAAAACGGGAAAGAAGGGCCTTAAAGTCATTTTTTGAATTGTTTAAATGACACATAGAACAAAACACTAAGCAAGTGTTGTCTCTACAAAAAATTAAAAGAGGAAAACATGAAAAAGGAGAGCAGGGAATGCATAAAGAAAATGGCGTTGTTTACAGGTGTGAGAAGGTCAGCTTCCTCTCCTGAAATGCAATGACGTCCGTCGTCGTGATCTTCGGGACAAGAAGGAGAAGCGCCTCTACCTTGGAGGAAAGTACGGCGTGGACAAGTTTGTGAGTTTTGACAAACTCCGAGAGGTGAGGTTTGCCACTGCTGCGTTTTATTAAAGTTTTAAGTCTTTCTGAATGTTTGGTCAGATAGAACCGTTAGGGACCGTTTGATCAGTCCCAGGCAGGACGAATTGATATGAATTTTAGTAAAATGGTTGTTTCGTAACCGTGAGGGCTGTTTAGGTGTTTCATTTCACAAATTTGTAATAAATTATGTATTGATTGGAATGAGGCCGGAAGTGTAGGGAAATGCGGGTTCACGAGAAGTGAAGCGATGATTTGTGTTCGGGGAATAGTAACCGAGGCTTCACTATTCCCGAGCTTGATGTTCTCAAAATATATTTTTGTGAAAATATGTGTTTAATTAAATTGATTTAAATTAAATTGCTCGTGTTTGATCGTTAATGATGAAATTAATTTTGATGTAAATGAAATTTACATGACTTGATTGTGTGAATCGATTGTTTTGTAAATATATGGCTGTTTATGTATTACATGTGAATTAGACTCAGATTGAATCAGATACATGCATTCCATACGCACCTAACACCCTAAAGACTATAGGAGTGAGCGGCTGAGGATGAGTCTAGAGAAAACCTGCCGAGGGTTGTCTAAAAATATTAATTACCCGAGGGTAGTCCAAATTAAAATATCAATCGTCTGAGCGCCCAATTGATATTCATCTGGAGGGTAGTCCACAAACAATTAATATATCAATCGTCGAGCACCCAATCTGATATATATACACATCTGAGGGTTGTCCACAAACAAACAAAATAATAATTTTCTATACGAGACTTAGGCGAGTGTGAGGGAGCTTCGTGAGGACTCCTGATCCGAGTCGGGTCATGCAGACATTCAAGTGTGATTCATGCATTCGCTTTGAATGTATGTTTATTTTTGGGAACATCAGACCGCACTTAGGTGGAGAGTATTCTTACTTAGGGCGATTCCTTTATCGAGCATTACTCACTCTGCCGAGGATATTATTTTACAGTATAGGAGCGTGCGAGGACGGCCTGGCCCTAGAGACTGAGGATTAGAAGAAAGTCGAAGCCAGTATTTTTAGTTCCCGATTTACATGCCAGAACTCTATAAGTTTGATATATGTCAGATAAGAGTAAAAACATATTAACTCTCAGAATCTATATTGGGTATATAGTTGATTCATAGTCGTATGTATATCGAGTATTGCTCAGGCCCAAGTATATTACCATGTGATTGGAGATACTGATATATCGCACCGTTCGGGGACAGTATATGCAAAGTTTTGTATTCCGGGGCAGCTCCTCGTACAGCGAGACTCGCTCGATTTTCGTGAGAAATGGCCCACTGTCCACATTCGTAGTGTTTCCGCGGTTGACGGCAGTCAAACCCGAATTCCTGCCTGGGGTGTCACAACAGATCGCAGCCTGTGCATACGACTACCTAGGGCTCGAGGGGATTCAATAGGGTCATAGTCTTTAGGTGTAAGAACATCACCACTAGGTGTGGTTTGATGTCTCTGGCTTAGGTATGAGATTACCTAGGAAAATCACTGACAAAACTAGACACGCATGCATGTGTTGGTGTGTTTCTATAAGTGATCGCTGTATAACATGAATCTGTATGTTATGTGAATGATGTTTATAACATGGTTTGTGATATGTTATGATGTCTGCGCTTAGGCGATTAGCACTTATTATGTTGGAAAACAAATCTGTGAGTTTACAAAGGTGTAAATCTGAAATGAAATAAATTGTAATCAATTTATTTGGTTTATTAGATGACAAAATATAATTTTTAATAAAATTTTAAGGTTGAAGACTAGGTTTAGTGTTGGATCAAGAGGTTTGAGGAGATTTTAGACAAAATGTCCAAAGTTAAAGAAAAAAAAAATGAGGTGAAGAAAATAATTTTCTAAGGTTTTACAAGGTGTAAAACTCAAGAGTAATTGATTAAAATAAATTTTTAAAAATTTATTCGAGTATTCGAAAATGAAAAAAATATATAGGTATATATATTTTTTGTATCTTCCAAGAGTTTCGGAAGAAATGAAAAAAATGAAGAAAATGAATAAATATTTTACAAAGGTAAAACTCGAAGAGGCCAAGAAAATAAATTTTTATAAGTTTATTTTTGCATACTGAGAATGAAAAAATCAAATAAATAAACTTTACTAAGTTTATTTGATGTATTGAGAATACGAAAAAACATGGATATGTTGTGTTTCATACCGGAAAAATAAATTTTTTAAATATTTAATTAAATAAAATCAAATCAAATAAATTTAGACAAAATTTTTGAAAAATAAAAATTTTCAAAAATAAAATTTTTGTGATCAAAATGATTTGATTTGTGGATAAATTGTCCTACATGGCTTCATAAATGCAGGGACTTGATATATACTAATCGATTTACGTGGTATGATTAGTGTCTCTGGCCGTGTTTATGCCTTAGATATCAGACAGATTTAACCGCCATGTTAATCGTGGTAGACAATAGCAGAGGACGAGGATGTAGAGGACGCCCACGGGTATTTGGGTCGTGCACCACCTGTTTGATCACAGGCTTTAACGAGGTCGTAGGTATTACAACAAACGGCTATTGCACAGGCTGGTATAGCAGGTAGACAGAAGGTCCTAGTAACCTCCAGAGGTTAGGGCGCATCATCCTCCGACATTCACAAGGGGAGGAGACCCGATGGTGGCAGACCATTGGTTCATACAAATCGAGAAGGTGTTAGAGGTTATGGAGATTACCTCCGACGACTGGGGATTAGGTTAGCCGTCTACTAGAAGTGAGGCCAAAATATGGTGGAAATGGGCAAGGACCTCAACCTAGAGGAGCCTTTCAGATGTGAGTTCTCTCCATGGATTAAGGCGAGAATAGGCATGGGATATGTCGAGGTCATGAGGTTGAGATCTGGACTCTACTCACAAAGGGACCCGAGGATCATGGACATGTCTGGTTCGATGTCATCCCGGGGATGGATCACGACAAATTACGTGGTCGCAGATCGATCAGGATGCAGAGGGTTACCGCCACACGCGCAGGATCTGCACTGTGGTGTTTCAGGAGACAAGCATGACATTTTGCCCCGTGACGTTATATGAGTCCGTGTGTCAGTGGACATTTAGCCGGGTTGGCTAGCGAGCCTTACCCCCGGGAGGACGAGGATGGAGACCGTACTTAGATCTACCCCGAAAAAGTATGCGAGTATGTGGATGTTCCGCATGAGCTACCCGACTACCTCCACAGAGGTAGTACACTTCTAAGATCGAAGTCACCCTGCACTTCACCCATCTCTATGACTAAGATAGATGGCACCAAATGAGTCGGCAGGAACCCAGAGTCCGCCATACGAGCTATCGACAAGGTTCATTGGGGGATCAGCACTTCACTGGGCTGGGCGCCCTCGTTTCTATTTGGCGGTTAAGAAGGACAAGACCCTTCGATCGGGTATCGACTATCGACAGCTGAACCGGTTACGATCAAGAACTCCGCACTCCACATCGAGGATTGTCGATTTATTTGATCACTGAGAGGAGCCAAGGCGTCTACCTTAAGATAGACCGTGACCGGTTACCATCACTAAGGGTTAGTGGATACGATATCCCTAAGACGCTAGGACGCTGCTATGGGCACTTTGAGTTTACTTCGTGATGCCCTTTGATTGACGTAATGTACTGTTGCATTCATGGATCTCATGCATAGGATATTCCAACCTCATTTAGATCACGGTCATACTTCTTCGCGATGACATCTCGATCTACTCCCACGTAGTGGGAGCATGAGTATCACTGAGGATCGCTTACGCTTGCCGAGAGACCATCAACGACGCCAAGTTCAAGAAGTGAAGCTTGCCATCGAGGTGAGATTTTGGGACACGGGTGTCGCATCGGGATGTCGCCGAATCTTAAAAGGTCGAGGTAAATGATGAGTTAGGAGCAGGTCAAGCCGCCTTCGAGATACGTAGTTTCGATCACCGTATTACAGAGGTTCACTGAGGATTTTCCAGATAGCAAAGACTTGCGACTAGGGTTGACCCATGAGGCCAAGTTTGATTGGGATGACCGATGCGAGAGGCATTCCAGAGTCAAGAGGAGACTTACTAGCCTCCCATCTGGATTGGTTCTTATTGTGGGGATGTGGGTACATGGGCAGATTGTGATGCCTCGAGGGCCTGACGGGATGTGTTTTTGGCACCGGAGGGTAGTAGCTTATGGTTCCGTCGCCTGAAGAATCACGAGTAGAATTACCCCACACATGACATGGAGTCGGGCGATCAGTCTTCGCCTAAAGATTCGCGCCACTCATTTATACGACGAGGAGTTCGAGGTGTACTTGCACTCATAAAGTCTCGTTATTTTCACGCAGCGACCTCAATATGAGGCAACGCAGATGGATGGGAGTTACTAGAGGATTATGATCACTTTGCATTACCATCCCAGAAGGGGCAAATGTGGCTAATGCACCCGCCCAAGCTCACGAGAGCGCACAAGATATTTTCTGAGTTATGACGCCGAGACCTGGTGGGATGGCCAATATAGCACAAATGGAGCGCACTCGTGGTACCTGGGAGTTTAGTGGCTACACCGTCTCTGTTGAGCAGAGTGATTGAGTCCTAGTGGCAAGACGAGATAGTTGTCCATCAGTGGACCGAGTGCACGGCCAAAGTAATGCGACGAGGGCCGGACCGCTCACGTGAAATGTAGCCTCGATATAGAGGACGGGGTAAAGGGTTCCCTAGTTGACCGATGGCGAGAGGAGATTCTCGTGGAGTTTCACTACTCTCGACACAGACCAAGGTGGCACGGCGATGTATCGTGATCTTCGCGCATTATCGTGAGCGGGATGAAGAGACACGTAGGGACTTTGTTCAACGATGTCCACGTGTCGCCAGGTTAAGGGCCGAAAGCACCGTAAGCCGCCAGGCTACTTCCAGCCACTGGAGGTAATGTATGGGAGTGGGAGCACGCCACGATGGACTTTAGACCCACTTGCCACGGACGCAACAGAGGCATGACGCGATATATAAGAAAGGACCTATCAATGGCCTGGCTTATTTTCACCGCAAGGACGACCTTCGCCTCGGGAGAGATTCCTCACAATATACATTCAGATAGTCCCGCCACATGGAGTACCGTCAGTGATCCAGTGCCTGATAGTGGACCTCGAGGTTGACAGCGCGGCACTTCTTTGGCAGCTTCAAAAGGCTATGGGCACACTACCGACTATGAGTATTAACGTTCCACCCCTATTGCATGGTCGGCCCGAGACCATAATAGATAGAGGACATGCTACGAGCATGTCCCGATCATAAGGGCACTGAGGAGCATTTTCCTTATGGAATTCGGCCACAACAAATGGGCTATCGTGCGAGTATACGATGGCAATCAGATGAGGCATCAGACGAGGCCATGCAAAGTCACCATTATGTTGCATCGAAGCGGGAGCAGAGCTCCATCACCGGGTCCCGATTTGATTAGAGACACCTCCGAAGGTGAGCTTGATACTATTAACGCCTTTCTCGCCCGCCGTAGCCGCAAGAGCTACGCCGATGTGCGACGTCGACCCTTAGAGTTCGGTGGCCGCAGGATCACGCCTTCAAGGTGATGCCTAAAGAGGGGAGCGGTCGTGTCTTAAGCTTAGTTATCGCCGAGGTTTATCGACCTTTCGAGATACTAGAGGATAGGCACCGTTAAAGGCACGGCCATGCTACTCGCCCCAAAGCATGCTCCGGTGTCCACGTGGTATTTCACGCCCATGCTCTGGCATACCCGCATCCACCATGGTGGATCGGGGGACGAGCAGAGGTCGACACCCGATGGGACCTTCGAGGAGGACTACAGGTATTTTAGATAGTCAGATCGCTCATGACGCTGAAGACCGCGGGAGTGCCAAGGTTGGTGCGCATGGGCGCCACTATGGAGTGGAGGAGTCAACGTGGGAAGCACAAGGACATGATGCGGGCCACCTATCCCTTCTCGTTTAGACGGTACGTGGTTTAGTCGCTTAAGATTTAGCGGATTGTTCATGCATGGTAGAATGTAATGCTGTATATGCATGTGTTATGTTGTGATTGTCCAAAATTTCAGATGAAATTCCTTTTAAGAGAGAATGTAAACCCGAGAAATTCCAATTTCCTAAAATTCAAGAAATTCTAATTTCGATTACAAAATAGTAATTTCGCTAAAAATCGCAAATTTATTCTTCGATCTCTTGACGATCTAAACGGATTTCATCTGAATCGCCTCGCGAAATCTAGCTAGCACGTAAAATTTCGCGAATTCTAAAACAAATGGAACTTACATCGCTTCAGGCATCGCTCGTGCCGTAAAACGATTTTCGATGCTACGAAAGTCACATATATAACAAGTGCCTATCCGCTATAAGGGTATGAGTAGAGAAATGATGAAAATGATGTCGAGATAGTGCCGAATGTCAAAACTAGGAAAAGAAAGGACATAAAAGTCATTTTTTGAATTGTTTAAATGACATAAGAGACAAAACACTAAACGGTGTTGTCTCCTACAAAAATTAAAAAGAGAAAAACGTGAAAAGGAGAGCAGGGGAGATGCATAAAGAAAATGGCGATTTGTTTAGTGTGAGAAGGTTTGGCTTCTCTCACAAAATACGGGCGATCCGACCGTCAGCAGTCTTCGGGACAAGAAGGAGAACCGCTTCTACGCGCAGCGGCACGTAAAGGTGGACACCGGATTTGTGAGTTTTCGACAAACTCCGAGGTGGGGTTTCTCTACTAAGGCTTTATTCCCGCTTTAAGTACTTTACAAATGTTTGAGTCGAATGAGGCCGTTAGGGGCCGTTTGATCGGTCCCAAACCTTGGGACCGAATTGATATGAATTTTTGAAACCAAAATGTTGAGCCCGTAACTGTGAGGGCTGTTTGGGTGTTTCATTTCACCAAATTTGTAATAAATTATGTATTGATTGGAATGAGGCCGGAAATTGCCGGAAATGCGTTCACGGCGAATCGATGATTTAGATTTTTCAGAATAGTAAATCGAGGGCTTTACTATTCTCGAACAAGAGCCTCCCTCAAAATATATTTTTGTGAAAATATGTGTTTGGTCGAAAGGATTTAAATTAAAATTGCTCGTGTTTGATCATTAGGCCTAAGCGAGCGTAATTTTGATGTATGAAATGAGAATTTACATGACATGATTGTGTGAATCGACGCTTTGTAACATATGCATGTTTATATATTTGCTATGAATTATACCGTATTTTGAATTGGCATACATGCATTCCATATGCACTGAACACCCTAGACTATAGGAGTGGGAGCGCATGAGAGATGAGTCTGTAGAAAACTGGGCTCTGAGGGTCAGTTTAAAAAATATAAATTATCTGAGGGTAGTCCAAATTAAAATATCAATCGTCTGAGCGGCCCAATTGATATCTATCTGAGGGTATTGAATTAATATAACAATCCAGAGCTACCAATTGATATATATACACATCTGAGGGTTGTCCACAAACAAACAAAATAATAATTTTCATACGCGCTAGCGAAACAGCGACTGAGTCTACAGACTCTGGATCCGAGCTGGTCATGTAGACATTTAAGTAGGATCACATTTGCTTGAATGTATGTTTATTTTGGAACATTGCACTGCACTCCTAGCTGAGAGTAGTCACTTTAGCGATTCCACTATCGAGCACAACACCCGTCGAGGATATTTTACAGCATGGGAGCGTGCGAGGACGACCTGGGCCCCGAGACTGAGGATTAGAAGAAAGCCGAGTTTGCGGGCTTTAGTTCCTGATTACACATGTATTAGAACCTATAAGTTTGATATATGTTGTAAGAGTAAACATATTAACTCTAGAATTCATTTATGATATAATTGGATTCATAGTTGGTATGTATATCAGTATTGCTCAGGCCCAAGTGGTCGTATTACTCATGTGTGATCGAGATATTGGATATATTGCAATCGTTTAGGACAGTATGTGTTTTGTATTCGGGGTAGAGCTCCCGCACAAAGGAGACTCTCGTCGATTTTGTGAGAGAAATGCCTGGGTCATCCACATTCACGCAGTGTTTCCGCGGTCGATTTCTGGGTAGTCAACTGACTTCTGCTTAGGTGTCACACATGTGGTCCACATGCGAGTAAAATAATGGCCACTTAGGCCCTCGTGATCAATACTCACAAATACAATCAACTATATACCATAGTTCAAGAGTTGATAATTCACTTTAATTCAAATATATATTAAAATTACAACATTCTAATACATTATACAACAAACATCAAAGCAACAAGTTAGCTTTCTCTCAAACCCGCCTAATGAGTGTCGCCTTCCGACGCTCCCTCGTACCTGAAATTGATCCCTTGACAGCATGAAAGAAAAGCCCAGAGATAAATTTCATTCAGGTTACTTCTCCCACCTAAGTGCACATGCATGGCAAAACAATCACATTCAAACAATTTCATGAACCTACTCCGAATGTCTACATGCCTAACCTCGTCTCGAGTCTCACCGACTCCTCACACACACGCTGCCCAATACGCGAATAAAATATCCCAGCCACAACAAAAGCTTTTTATTCTGAAACTTATTACCGAGTTTCAGAAATATCGACTACCCTCCTAGACGAATTGTTGGATAACTCTCCAAAACAGTCATGGTCCTCATCCGAAGTGATCTGTTGGACGTCCCTCCCAGGCAATTCTTCGGAAAATCTCCCATCGAAATTCCTTTCACAAACATTTTCATTTTTGTTTCATTTCATGTCATGCACTCACACCTAATGTTCTAGTCGCCCAAAGGTATGGAATGCATGATGCCAATCCCAAAACATTTATGCTAATATATTCACATGCATATATATTAACATAATTAATCCAAACAAATCATGTTATTAAATAAATTCACAAAGACTACACCAAAATTAGCTCACGTGGCTAATTAGTAAACATAAGTAATTCATTTTGAATCACCAACATCATAAAATTCATGACAAAAATATTCGTGTTATTATTCATGTGAATAAAGGAAACCCTGGTGGCACTGTCGCCACACAAATAGGGATTCCAAATTTCTGCCTAAAGCCGAGATCCACTCTTACGGCTAAACAAGCTTTAACATTCATAACCATTTACATGGCTCTTAGCCAAAGAATAACACGAGTAGGAAAAAGATCCCTACCTCTTGAGTTGTCTAACTCCACCAAACCTGCGCCCACGTACTCAAGCGTAGAGCAACTTTACTTCGTCCTGGAGAACCGACGGTCCAAATTTGCCGGAATCTGTAAGGAGCATTAATTCTCTCTAGAACCGTAAAATCTCTGGGCTACTCCATCCCGCACGCTTTTCTTCAAATGGGGGAGATGAACACTATTTTGTTATTTTGTCTCATTCATTAAACTTTCAAATAACGCTCTACGCCCCAAATTCCTGATTTTGACACTTGGCACTATCTAGGCCATCCATTTCATCCTCTCTCTACTCATGCAACATGTGTCACATGAGTACATGTAGTAGGTGACTTTTATCACGTCACATGTCTCTCAAACCCGTTTTATGGCACCCGATACCGACATGCTCAAAACGGAATTCGACTGCCTCGAATTCAACGACCGACGTGTTACCTAGATTTCTCGCGAGATGATTCCAACTATGAAGTCCATTTCATCATCCGAGATCTAGAAAAATTTCGGTTTTGACAGAAATTATCGTTTTATCTTTTAAAATCTAATTTTCTCAGCCTTACATTCTCCTCCTTAAAAGGAATTGGCCCCAAAAATTTAGACAATCACAACAACTCACATGCATATGCACGTGCACTATACCATGCATGTAAACTAGTCATTTGCTTATTAAACGACTAAACCACGCACTTTCATCCCTAAAATGCTGCATGGTGTGGCCCGCATCATGTCCTCGTCCCACGCCGACTCCTCCACTCACCCAGATACATAAGACTTACTAGCCTCACGCTCCAAGGTCGCAAAACCCGATCAGCCTGGCCATCCATAATGCACACCGGTCCTCCCCGAAGGTCCTATCAGCGGTCTACTCCCAATCTCTCCCCAATCCACTACATGAGCTGGATCCGGAGTGTACCTCCGAAGCATGGAGACGTGAAATACCTCGTGGACACCGCCATAAAGCAGAACGCCAACCCAGACGCTACAAAGGCCTACCCTCTCGAAATATCCCGAAGGGCCCAATAAACCCCGATACTTCCCGAGTCACGAACCCGATCACTTCTCTCATAGGCATCACCTTCAAGAAGACGCATCACCAACCTCGAACTCTAAGGTCAACGTCAGACATCAAGATAGCTCTTCTACTAGCTCTGCCGTGAGAAGACGCCGTCGATCAAGCCTACATTCTCTGGAGGTGTTCCTAATCACCGCACCGCTTTGACGGGCTATCTCCCACTTCTGGCCCAACATATCGGATTCGCATGGGGCCGATGAGTCCAAAAACCTTCACATTTTTAATCCATTTTTCTCGAGTTTATAATGAGAATAACGTTGAATTGCTTCGGGCGTAAAACCGATAATTAAATCAAATTCCAATTCTGCGGAAAACACAAAGGTAAAATCAAATTTTAGCAAAATCATAAGAAATCAACCCGCAGTTGCACTGGAAGTCAAAACTGGAAATTAAGTCGCGACAGGAAGTGCAGTTTCCAGCAATTCCAAGTCACGACATCAACAAATTTGGCTTTGAAGAAGAAACTGAAGAGTGAACAAGTGAAGTCGTGACCTGAAGAAGGAAGTTGAGACAAAATATGACTTGGTCAGATTGAAAGCAAGGGGGCCAAACGCAGAAGTTCATGTCGCGACATCATCGCGATGTCGCAACACCAAAAGGAGATAAATGATGTCGTGATCACCCATGAGGTCGGCCATGAGCCGTCTACAAAGCGACAAGAACAAATCTCTTCTCAAGTAAAAGAAGTTTAACCACTTCAAAGAAACGATTTGATGTCGCCGACCTGGGATGTAGCTTATGAAGAATAACACCGTCGCACGTAAAATCCAAATCGACGACCAAGAATTAATGAAGAAGCTGACATGATGTCGCGACACCACTTCGAGGTCGCGATGCACTGAAGCTTAGCAAAGAGATATGGAGGTCGTGGATAATCGAATAGAAGTTATACAAAAGATTTTCAAAGAGATCGAACATGAGGTCAGCGAGCGCTTAGGAACAGTTTAGAGATATCAAACACCGAATCGTGGCGATGTCGCGACGCCCTTCGTGAGGTCGCGGAGATCACCGCATTATGGTCGCGACATCAATCAGAGGTCGCGACATCAGCTGCAAGGTATTATGGTCGCGACATCAGTTAGAGGTCGCGACATCAGCTGCAAGGTATTATGGTCGCGACATCAGTTAGTGGTCGCGACATCAGTTACAATGAAAGAAGGTCGCGACGTCCTTCAAAAGAGGCGCGACATCACCAAGAAGAAATCTGAGGTCGCGACATCATTTAGTCGCCGCGATATCATTTCCAAGAGATGTCAAGACAAGTCACGATAAAGAAAAGCTCTAATTTACATCAAAAGAGCTCATAAGCATAACATTGAAGTCGCGACGTATGATTGAAGTCGCGACCTCAAAAGAGTTCACAATACAGAAAGGTGAAGTCGCGACGTCATTCAGTGGTCGCGACATCAATTACAAGGAAAGAAGGTCGTGACGTCATTTCACGGCCGCGACATCGATCCAACGGGTGATAAAGGCAAGTCGCGATCATAAAGTTTCGCATGTGACGAACGTAAAAACGGTCAATGGCTATTATGATCGGGTCATACATCAAAACAAACATAAGGTAATGTTGAAGTCGCGACGTGAGAAAGAGAGGCCGAAGACAAGTCAAGGTCGCTGGCACGTAAATGGAGTCGCGACATGAAACAAGCAAATGGGCTGCTTATTTTGAAACCCACAAGGAAGTGCATCGCTAGGCCCAACTCGAACCCTATAAATAAGCAATCGCTATGTATGAAAGCAAACTCGCGTTCTAACTAGAGTCGCTGGTACCGGGCTTGTGTATTTTAATTTTCTTTTTCTTTTCTTTGTTTTGTCAAGTATTTTTAGATTAGATTAGAGTAGATTGTTATTTCATTTGAATTTCTGGATCTGGATGTTAGTTGTTGAAGTTGAAGCTGAATGCATAATGTTATTTTCTTCAAATTACTGCCTAGTTCGTTTGAAGTCCAAACAAATTTTGGAATTCAAACTTCTAGTTTTGATTTAGTAGTTCTCTTTGATCAAAGAGCTACTCATAATGAAGCAATTTAGAAACCCAAATTCTTCCGTTGAATTTACTCATGTTAGAATTTATCTTTTCGCAGAACTTATCGTAGCCCATCGAACTTCGCCTCGAATCGCTTAATGGGTTTTGTTTATTGTTGTATCTGATCCAAATATTAGTGTCCTATACCTGTAATAGGATTGTTTCATACTATAATTTCCAGGAGGCCCTCTGAGTGACACAGAGAAGGCATTCCTGAGAGTTTTGAACAATCTCTCAAGGGTATGCGAACCTAATATTGGGGATCTAATGGGCTTTATGAATTCTAATCGATAAATCTTCTTCTCACCGAAACCGAATGAGTCAATGACTTATCAATTAAATGAGCAGAGTTCGCGATTCGAACAAGTAGTTCAATCCTGTTGCTAGCGATCTAATCAAGGAAAGAATGAACTGCTCCAATTTCAGGATGAGAAACTAAGATAAGAAAACCCATGCCAGCCTATGTCTTAGAGCCCAGTGTTTACAATCATGCTCGTGGTGACAGAATAAAAAGAAAATACCTAGAACAAGGCAACTCATATTAAAAGTAGTTATCTAATCCTCTGTCTTCGAAAGAAATAGGGAAGATTAGATGATGAAATGTGTCATTAAGGAGAGATCCACATGGCATTACCTTCTTCCTTGGACGGATTCTAAATCTGAGGTTCATGAAGTAAAGCTACAGAGTAGTCTGCAGAATTGATGTTTCACAACAGTTGTATTTTCAATGCTCCCTTTAAAAACTAATCGATCGCCTATTTCTTTAATTTTTATTTTAGTTTAAGCATTTATTTCATTTTTTGTTCTTAGCTTACATATCTTTATTCTTTTAATATTTTAAAGTTTGCATAGGAATATATCAACTGCAAATCATAGTCCAAATAGTATAGAACTCGAAATAGTCGTAGGTAGTTGATCGAGAATTCCCGAGATCTATGTGGGATCGATATCCGACTTAAATCCACTTTATTACTTTGTTCGACCCGTACACATTCAGTAGTAATCATGGATCAAACCAAAAAGAAATTTATCTACTTAAGGAAACCTGCTTTAATCAATATAATTGCAAAGAAATATAACAAACAAGTTTTATGGCATTATCATTGGGATTAAATAATAGTCCTTGGGTAGTAACGCTATAAATTTGTGTTGATGTTTTGATCCATCACTCACACTTACATAGTGGGAGAAAGACAGAAGAAGTCTAACAAGATTCAAGGCCATGTTTGAGGATCGAAAGAATTAATTAGACTAATATTCGATCAAAGGAAATACTAATTGGACATTTTTAAGAAAAGAACAAAATACTTTTCGCGTTGACTACATTAGTCACTAATTTTTAACAAGCAATGTTGGAAAATATTTGTTAGGTTTGACTAATCCTATTAATACGAAAGTATGCTTATTCTCGTGAGAACCTTTAATGCATAGGAAATTGTGGATTCATCTGATCTCAGACACTGACCGGGAGAGAACGTCAGAGCTTAAGAAAGACAAAAGAGTTAAAACGTTAAATGGCGGCGTAAGAGAGACATGACCAAACAGAATGTAGGATTAAAGAATGTAAGACCCCCATTATCACACACAATGGAGGATTGAGGCCTATTATTCAAGAAGAGTATTCTCGTAATCGGGATGTACCTTACAAAGTGGATGCAAAAACAATTTCAACTAAAGCCAAATTTCTTTAATCACAATGGTTCAAAGAATATCACATCGGGTCATCCCAATCAAGACCCAAATGAGCACCTCGGGAAGATTTCGTGATGGCTAATACAAGGAAGCCGAATCTGTGAGACTTCAAGAGGGGTGATAAACTACATCTCTTCCCATTTTCAGAGACATAAAGGCTCACATGGTATGAATCATTACCATATGGTTCTGTTGATACTTGGGAAGAGTTGGTAGAAGCTTACTTAGGCAGATTCTTTCCCCCATCTCTCACTTTAGAGAGACAAAGAGAGATAATTGTATTCCAACAAGGGGAAGATGAGAGCCTGTATGTCGCTTGGGAAAGATTCAAAAGATTGCTGAAGAGGTGCCCAATGCATGGAATGTGACTAAGACCCGTATGGATATGTTGTATCACGCTCCGACGATACATCCAAGGGTATTATCGATGCTTCATGCTATGGAGCATTCAAGCGAAAAGTGTCAAGAGGCAAGAGATCCGATAGACCTCGAAAATGCAATATGAAAGCTCCATCCGAAGCTTTCAAGAGGTAGTAGCAGAAAAGGGTCATGTAGCCGAGCAAGACGCACACCCATGGAGGCTAAGTTGGATGCTATAATGCATGATGGACAAACAAAGAGGAAGATGCACACCGCCTATGAAATAGAAGCAAAGAGAAAGAGAATCGATGAGAAGAAGGGTCGATAAAGCCAACATAAGAAGATTCTGCGGTGCCGAGGAGGTTAAGTACGTGAACGAAAGAAGAAGCATTTCAAGCCAAATCCTAACCTCGCCCATACACTACAATCCAAGATCGAGGAACCATGAGAATTTCATATGGTGGAGGGGCACATAATGGCCCAAGGTAAAGATGATCTCAACAAGGGGATATCGCACTCACCAAGGTTCCAGCTAGCAAAGGCTGGTGTGAGGGCAAATGAATATCGGTCGGGAGTGGCAACCCAACCTACTGAGGAACAAATGTCGCAGCCTACGGGGATAACAAGAGGCTATTACAATTCCATGATCGAAACTATCCGACTGGAAACTTTCGTTCGATACCCGCATGTTTTAAGAATGCTAGTGCTTCACCGAAAAATCTGTGAGACACAAGTAGGCACCGCCCCGAATATGCCAAATCGTAACAAGGAACATCTCTACATTAATCTAAGAACCCTAAAGACTGCACTATAATCAATTGAAGTGGAAGGATTTGGTTAAGAATCTGAAAGACAGATAGAAAAGAAGAGACTAAGGCAGAGAAAGAAGAGACTGAAAAGAAAGAAGAGTAAGCAATGTACTGACTGAACAGATGAAAGGGAAGAAATGACTTAAAAGAAAGAAGGAGTACCAAATTTTATGCTCCCGTATGCCATTCCCACGTAGACTTCGAGTCAAAAAGAGAAGAACAGCTTAAATTTCGATATTTTCAAGAAAATAGAAATAAATATCCCATTTGCAAGAGGTGATCACCAAATGCCTCTTATGCAAAAATTGCTGAGCGCTGAGTAAGAAAAGAAAGATAGCCGAGAGGGTATATAACTTGATCGGTTTATGCAAGGCTATTATCCAACAAGCCCCCAAGAAAGATGAAAGACTTTCGGCAAGCCACTATTCTCGCTCTATGTGGAAATGTGTGAGTTCAAGAAAGCTTTATGACTCGAGCAAGATAAATTTGATGCCTATCGCTTGTACGTAGACTTAGTTTGGGGGAACTAACCTCAACAAAGAATTACATTACGTATGGCTGACAGACACTGGCACAACCAGAGGGTATCTGGAAGATACTGGCTGGTTGTCGGAATTCATTTTCCCAAGAGATTTGTTATCACGTTAATGATAACCCTCAAGTTCCTCTCACACTGAAGACCTTTTTAGCAATGTGAGCCGCCTGATTTGGATATCGACGTAAAGGTGAACTGACACTCAGAGTTGGGAATGAAGCAGTGCATTTTAATATTAATAGGAGTCTGGAACATCCTAATGTAGAGGAAGACAGGGAGACGTATAAGCACAAATTTTCTCAATGTCGGGGGCGGAATTATGATTGTATCATTCAAAACTCTATCAATGAAATTAGATGAATTTTTCGCATCTTTCGAGAGCTTTGATTGTGAAGTTCGCTTCAAACTGACACAATGAAATATTCAAGTATAAATGAAAATAAATAAGATGAAGTGAGCAAACAAACACAAAGAAACTCATGGGCGTGAAATCATGCCAGGTTGCTAACATTGAAGGAGTTGCCTACTATCGGAAATATGAGTTTTTAGAGCCGTAAAGGAAAAAAACCAGTTACATATCACCGCATTGACCGTCAAGAACGTGGTTGGCCGTAATTTCGAGAAAATACGCGGTGTCGATCGCCGGGTCAATCAAGATCCGCGGTATCGCCCCATTCGTATGCACAAAATATTGCTGGAAGATAATGCAAAACTTCGCGAGCACCAAAGAGGTCAACCTACCATGAAAGAAGTATCAAAAGAAGTTCAAATGGTTATATGCAGTGTTTTATATATGCTATATCGCATGGGCTTCGTAAGCTCAAGATATGGTTCCTCAAAAGAGCGGATTCATCAGAATCGTAAATGAAAAGAACAACTGTTCAAGAATCGCGGATGTGATGGAGGGTTTGTATCGACTACGTAAAATTGAATACCGCAACTTAGCGATCATTTTCCCCTACTTCTTCTCATCGATCAACGCCGGATAGTCGCGTGACACCCTGCCTTGCTTTCTGATGGATACTCGATATAACCAAATAGCCATTGCACCGAAGATCAGGAGAAACCACTTTTACATGCCCATTCGTGATTTCTCGCTTTTGTAAGAATGCCATTCGACTGTAATGTTCCCGTACCTTCCAAAAGAAAGATGATGTTCATATTTTCGATCTAAATAGGTTAAGTTATGGAGATCTTCACGGATGATTTTACAAAGAAGATCCGCTTTGAACAATCGATAACCCGGGGGGACAAGATTTCCAAAGGTGCAAAGACAAAATCAGCTCGAATCGGGAAAATGCCATTTTACGGTTACAAAAGTGGATTGGCTCGGGGCACAAGATACAGAAATTCAAGTAGACAAAGCAAAGTTTCACCAGGCAGACCTTGGGTAATGCCACCCACTACAGTCAAGGGAATCAAAAGTTTCTTAGGACATGCGCGATTTTATAGAAGATTTATCGAGATTTCAAAATCGCTGTGACACTACGCAGATCACGAGTAAAGATAAGAAGTTTCCATTTCGATGAATCTCGTAAAGCACTAAGAAATCAAATCCGCACTAGTGAAGCTCCCATCATGGCAAAAACCAGATTGGAACAGAGAATTTGAGATCATGTATGATGCCGCTGATTTTCAGAATGGAGCCAGATTTGATGTAAAGATGAAAAAGCCGCGCCATCTACTATGCTAGCAAAACCTTTAATGAAGCATAAGAAAATTACTCTACTCATCGAAAAGCGATGCCGGCACAAGGTTTGCATGAAAAATTCAGCCATATACAGTCCCATGTTGTTATACACACCGATCATGCAAAGAATTA